>CAKAOI010051637.1:56995-126575 GCA_916701655.1 Sebastiscus albofasciatus
CAAATGTCACTAAAAAACACGTCACAAACATCGCTAACGTAATTTACAAAACAAAGCACCAGCTTCCTGGTTGAAAGTCCTGTGTTTGTTGGACAGATCCACCTCCCCACCCACCCACTTATAGTCAATATCACTTTTTATTCCACGTCACTAGCTCTAAGTGTAGCATATTTATGCAGATGCATTTACTGTATACTACAGTTAGTACAAACCACATGGCCTTTTCGTGCGACCTTTGCCCCATAACTGCTGATGGTTCTTCAGAGTATGTGGCCAAAAGGCTTACAAGTCTTTACAATCCTATCTTATTCTACTCACGAGCCAACCTGAGGATTGCCTACCGTAAATCAAGTTCTGAATTCATGCTGTCAAACGTTATCCGGACATCGATGCGTTGTCATTATCTGGAAGCGGCACGGAGAAGTATTGCAGCTGCCACGCATCAGTCCCGAACCGCCATGCTACAGTGGCAGCCAATGAGGTGTCAGGGCTCTTGAGGCCCCTTGTTGAATTGGTTTCTGAGGAAGTCGTAAACTCCTCAGTAACGCTGACACTCTCCTCAGAAACTTGCATGTCTCTGGAGAACTTTTACGCTTAACAAGGCTGAGGTGACAGATTGGATGGGAGCAGGTTGAAGGACTGGGAAGCTGAGAATGTGCTGTGTATTACATGCTGAACATTCGCTCTCCGTCAGTCTTTTTCGGAGAAAATACGCTCTTTCTCTCCAGCATTCAAGTCCTCTCCCACATGACATTGTTTCCTGAAATAAGCTCCTCGCCCTGAATTTGAGTCCCACGATGCATTTCTACAGACAGAAGGTCACACGGCTTGATGGAAGTGGGACAGCGGTGCTAAAAGTATCCTAATGATCCAGGCTGAGGGTGTGATAACAGATTTACACCACAATCCAGAGTGTTTTTTCTGGTGTGGTTTCCTGCATACCTTATCACCCACTTAGCTAATAAATCAATGAATCACTATCTTACCGGTATAATATCCATAAACCAAAGACATGTTCTTGGCTGAAACATCTTCCTCTTCTCTTAGCACATGCTCTTGCTTATTTGTCACTTAATATTTCAGCGCAGAAATCCTTCCGTCGAGGGAAAGCATCCCTCGACTGTCAGTGCCATCCCGTTTTCTTTTGGTGTCTCCTCTCTCCCTGAGCCTTTGGGTGTAATCAGAAGAGCCCATGATGCGCTGGTAGAAAGAAAAAGCCTCCTACGTGAAGTGCGGGAGTAAGATGGAAGGAAAGAGACTGAGCGAGTGAAGGGACTGGGTATAATGCTGCAGGAATGTACACAAATTTCAGGCAAACACTGTACTAATGAGGGTAGTCGTACTGTTGGCGGCCCAGAGAAATGGGGCTTGGAAATGAAATGATTTCCCTATTATACCCTTCAGAACAAAAACTGAATTATTAAATGAACATTTTCCATCTTGAACAAAAAAAAATCCTGAACCGTTGTCGGGGTGGAGGATGGAGGATTAATGGTACTTGAAGAGTCGGGATTCAAACAGCAAAGAGTGAGGGGATATTCTTCCAGCTATGGGATTTTATTTTGGTGCTGAATGCATTTTGAGTCATTGTTACGGCTCTCTTAAGAGCACCAATGACCTAATTACTGTACATATTATGGGTATTACTGAGCCCTATCTTTCCAGCAACCTTGCAATTTTTAACTGTGCAAAAATAACCCAAAGGGATTGTAAACAGCATAAGAGTTTTATCAGGAAAGCGACTACAAATTGAGGAATTTGGGGGTTGGAATAATCACAAAAAGCATCCTAGTGGGACTATTTTTAAACCCCATCTCCCCACATAGTCCTGAAAACAATTTGTTTATTAATTTATTTATTAAGAACTCATCATTCTGATATGTAGCTGGTGAATGAGTGAGTGGCGGAGATATGGGAGCAGAAGTGGGGGGCTACTGCTCCAGAGGAATTGCTGCCAGATGGTGTTCTCATTGAAGAAATTAAACAGCAAAATGAGAGTGAGAAATGGACTGGCGGGTTAGTGGTTGTCCTTCCAAGCGCACACACATACACACACACACACACACACTTGCAGTCTTGAAGGTTTGTGTGGATCATTGGCTTCTTTAATGTATAAAATTCCACAGGTGGCTGAATATACAGTAATTTGGGTAATTTATCAGCTGCTAATCTGCTCAGCTCGTTCTCGCTTATCAAAAGGGAAGCCCCGAACGTTCAGGTGAATAGCTCCTTTGGGGAGCTTGGCGGTTCTGTTTCAGTGAAGGAAATACTCCTCGCGAGGAACATAATACGATGAGCAGAAAACACAGAGCGCATTACGGTGCGTTTTTTACTTGTTATGACTCAGTTCCCTCAAGTGCTGAAATTGCAAATCGGTGCTAACGCAGCGATATATAACAACCTGGGTAGCAGCAATGCTATAAAGTGAATCTCTGATCTGTGCTGGGGTTCTGTTACTTAAGGACTGTGTTGTGAAGACACACACCGTACATAAGATTCACAAACTAAATGCCAAGTGATGGAGCATCGCTGTAATGAAGTGGAATGGGACTGGATGGAAGCAAAGATTTGAAATAGGAGGATTGTTTTGTGGTTTGTTTTTGGTGTTTCGAGTCCTGAGTGAATAGCATTTACGATCAGACACACGGAAAGAATGATGTGTGCAATCATCCGATCATATCTGCAGTTTACAGGCCTTCCAGTGGCGCAGAATGATGCTCTCCGTGTGTCCTCTGGCTCCCTGCTGCACCGCGGTGACGAGAAATCAGTCACTTGCCCAAGTACTCATCATCGGAGCCGTCTACGCTGATACTTTCTCTCTGCCTTTCATGATGAACTAGGGGCTGTAGTTAGATTATATTGTCTAGATAAATTGAGAATCTCAGTTTTTACGAGGAATAAAGCAGGAAAACTCTTTATCGCTCACGTAACTGATAACAGCGTGTGTCTAAATTACATTATACCCACTTTATCAGGTTTATCCTCTTCCAAAACTTCACACATGCTTCCCCCACTAACAGGGCTTGTCAGCGTGTGGTATCATCACTTATTTTAGTGCAGGGTCTGAAATTAGCACCGGCCACTCGCCAAATGCGGGTAAATTGTTGTCAGTGGTGGATAAAATCTTTAGGCTATCTGCCATTTTGGCGGGCAGGGAAAACGCTCGGGATGGGAATAGTTACTAGGGTTCCTAGTTGTCCGATTCTTTGGCATCTCATGCCTTTGTGACTGTCGATTCCTCTTACTGATGCTTTCCAACAGTTACACATGCACAAATGACGTAACGCCATACTACCGCTGTATCATGTTTCAGTTTGTTTCGGACCGGAGAGAAAAAAAGCGCTCAAAAGCATGGCGCTACTACTACTAAACCTTAGGGGCACACCCTATTTTTTACCTGATAATTCTACACTGTGAACAACAAATCCGCGTTAAAATCGGCAGGAGGAGAGTTAGTAACGTTACCTGTTAGAAGTCGGTGGGCAAAACAGTCTTGCTTGGCTAAATAACGGAGCTACTAACGTTAACGGAGCTTCAATTGAGTTACATTATGAGGCATTCAAGCTCTGCTCAGTAAAAATGACTATTCACTATCATGATGTGCTCAAATGTAATCTCGTAAATTTTAGTTTTTGGCGAGAAACTTGAATAAATCCCTTTGTTTGATGGATATGTTTTAACAGCAATATGAAATAGATATTAGAGAGGGAATTATGAGCTGTTTAACTTCCTAACACTAGCTCTAAGCAGCTTATAATACATCATTAAAACTAATTATATTTTTAACTAATTGATGCCAAGATTGTTTTAATCAAAGCAAATATTTAAATAAAAATACAATCATTAATTTCCTAATCATTTGAATTGTGTTTTATGCAAATAACCACTAGAGATGGCATAAGAAAGTACAGTACTGTGTAGAGTACCCTCCCACCCCGAAAAATAGGGATCCCCCAGAAGCTACGGTGTAATTAAAACACTGTAGTTTACCATGCACATGTTTTTTGTGTAAATATATTGAATACTGAATGACACCACATCTAAAATGTTATTCCTTCATTTAGCGCACATATTTCAAAAGAGGCAGATACAATTTCTGAGTGGCAGACAAAAAAAATACTAGTAGCAGGCAAGGCATTTTTTTAATTCAGACTCTGTTTTAGTGTAATAGTTACTTACGACTCTCTTTGACTACGACTTTGCTCTTTCCTGCCCCTGATCTCTAGACTGAGGCAGTCACATGTGGCCTCTAAACAGCAGGCGACCGTCCCATGGTGCTTCTACAAAGACATCCCATTCCTGTGCCTTCTCTTGAGGACACAAGAAAGAGTCTGTGTTCCAGCTATTTCTTCGGCTACCCCAAAAAAAAAAAGAAAAAATAGAAATATGACGGCCTGTCCTGGATCTGCAGGCACAGTGCAAAGATCATTCCACCTGCAAGTGCTAAGTTACTCATAAGAAGTGGTCAAGCTGGGTTCAAAACGATAAACTTGAAAGGCACTTTCATGTCTTTGTGGTTTCTGGGCACAGGAAGTTCCTACATTTTGCTTTTTAGGGTGGACCGTAAGAGTATAGCAATAACTTCTTCTCAGATGCTCCCATTTTTCAAAGTGTGTGGACACAGAGAGAAATATGCTGCGGTGCTGGGGAATGCATGTCTTCTTCTACCTAGACTGAGGTTTTCAAAGTCTGAGACAAAGACAAAGACAAAGCTTGGAAAAAGGTGCCCTCTCACTCCTTTTTAGTTTACTTGCTTGGTTTCGCCCAATTCCTGGATGGCTATGGGATTAGGATTATGTTATTTGATCCCACAGACACTAAATATTTGAGCCAAGATATCTTAATATTGCTGTTTGATCACAGACTGTATGTAAGAAACCGACGTAGTCGCCGTTATGTCACCCACTGGCTTGTGGACTACGGTCTTGAAGACTCGAGTCCGTCATTTTGGCCGTCGCCATCTTGGTTCTTTGCAACCACAAGTGACACGAGAGGGTGGAGCTAAGTACAACCGAACGCTGAATAAAAGATTTTTAGGCAACCAAAATGTTAAAGGTTCTATGGATAACATTGATAGCATTCAGCCACTAGATGTCGTATTATCCTTCTCTTGTTCTATTGCATTCACTTCACAACAAGTCGTTGACAGGCACTTACCGTCAAGCTCAGGATTTATCTGTTTTTCCACACTAACTGACGACCCAGACACCACGTGATACCAATGTCGTTATACTATTGGCTCACAAGCCTTGTTAGAAGTGGGAACCATACATCAGATATCTTCCACAGATACATTTTGAAATGATCAATTCACAGTCATAATATATTTTTTTTCAGGAAAAGCCATACTTTTTCCGACATCTTTCTAAAAGCTCGGTGGATGAATGATTTTTTTTTTTTTTTTAAATATTCGTTTACATAAAAATGCTATCAACAAGACCTTTAATATTAACATTAATGAACTGAAAACACACTGTGAAAGGTTTAAAGTTGTAACATGAAAACATGGACAACACCCAGAGTGGACAACGCAGTGGTAGCGACCGGTCAATCACAAGGTAGCCGCGCCCTAAAGCATACCCTGCTCAATGGTCTATTTTACCCCAAATGGGACCATATTTTATTAAATCATAATGTATCGAAGAAGACTTGAAACTAGTGATTGAGACCATGAACTCATGTTTACAATGTTTACTGAGGTAATAAATCAAGTGAGAAGTAGGGTCATTTTCTCATGGACTTCTATACAATCAGACTTCTTTTTGCAACCAGAGGAGTCGCCCCCTGCTGGCCAATAGAAAGAATGCAAGTTTAAGGCACTTCTGCATTGGCTTCACTTTCCAAATCCAGCAGTTGCCCACTGTGTAAAAAAAAAAAAAGGTCTGTCCTAAGGCATTTATTAGTTTCTGACTGGGAAAGTGGGAACAACAGTAAAATTCCCCAAAACGACTGTATCTCTGAACTACCTCTTTTATACATCACACACGTTTAGGCTATCCTATGAGATCTTCTTTTGGCAGCTAACAATAAATGTAATATATCTTTTTCACTTCCATTCACTGTGCCTGCCCTGAAACTGTTTGGAGCCCCCCTGGGGAGGCCTGCCTCACTTCTGAAAACCTCTGACCTAGACAAATGATCATCTCATCTTCTAAAAGAAAGAAACTACAGACACATCAAAGCCACCATGCACGCTTATAGGGTGTGAGTGCTTGATACAAAAAATAGAGATTTTTGTATCACTTTACGACAATCTTCTTTTAAAAATAGATGCACTAAAAAGTCAATATTTTTTCTATGCATTGGCACAAAGATTGGCTCGAATCCTACACATATAGGGGCTTTTAGCAGATAATGTAGATTAGGCTATTTTTAGTTTAAAAGTCAAAGTAATGTCCTGTACCTGCCAATTTGATATCCAAAGTGAGAAATGATTATTTGAAAGGGTTTCCTCAGCAGAAATAAAATGAGAAAAGAGGCTCAACATCCAGGAAACTGCTAATGCATGAACCGTGTGACCTCCACCAAGAGGCATATTTAGTGCCTCTAAGTCCATAGAACAAAATGTGGACATTTTTAGGTCTGTATCCATCACCGGACTGGCACTGTTGCATTACATTTACTGGCACATGAAGCAAGGCAGAGCATATAAGACACCACAACAAGAGTAATGGCCCTCAGACTACAGGCTGGACGGAGACTGAAGTACCACTTTGGACTGAGTGTATCGTATAGCTCTATCTAAGCCTCCACGTTGAGTATTATTTTCTCCACCGTGTCGAATGGAGGAAAACTGTAATGTTTGTAGTGTCATAGTTCATCCAATTTTCCAGAAAAGAAAAGAAAAAGTTTGTGCAAGAATCACTGTGCAAAACTTTATACAGCAGAAAAACCTGTTATCTTTACCCAGGATGATGCGTCAGCCAAAGTGGATTCATGTACTTTCAAAACTGTATTTTTGAAATTAGACCTTTTTTGGAGGGGTATTGTTTAGTAAAATTAACAATTAAAGTAAATTATACTTATTTTCAGGTGCTATTTGTATTTTGGGTTTCTACTAGAGCATGTTTACATGCTTTAATCTTTTAAAAAATGCTTTATTGTTCTCATATCAGCTGTGGTGCAGCACTTCTTTTTATCCTCTGTCTGAAACGCTCTGTTTGAGCTCGTGCCCCAACAGCTTGACAAGCCCACTCTGTTGTGATTGGTCAACCGAACCAAACTCTTTGGACTCCACTCCAGCTCCGCTCTAACTAGCTTTGTTTGAGGGCGTGCCAAACTAGCCGCTAGGCAGGTATTATGCAAATGCGGTACATGCTGACATCACCATGTCATGGAAGAAAAGGCGGGACATCAAGCAAGGCAGTTCAGGTAGTTCAGGAGCAGTGTTTCTGTGGGGGAAAGTAACTCCGTTTGGCGTGGACTTTGGGCTTTTTTAACTTTGCAGACCTCTTATGTGCACAAATAACTATGGAACAAACTAAAGGAAAGGGAAAAAATACAAAGGCACAATAATCCTCTTTAAAGAAAAAAGTTACCAGTGGCCTATAATAATCATTGGCTGCAGGACATTGACATCGATTAACTGTCTGTGGATTGTCCGTCACAGATCCGACCAACTACAGACGGACACA
Organism: Sebastiscus albofasciatus; assembly: GCA_916701655.1. Taxonomy (NCBI): domain Eukaryota; kingdom Metazoa; phylum Chordata; class Actinopteri; order Perciformes; family Sebastidae; genus Sebastiscus; species Sebastiscus albofasciatus. The sequence goes on from CAKAOI010051637.1 coordinate 64,630, forward strand.
TTTTCACTTAAACATTTAATGATTGTCCTCGACTTTACCCCATTGCTTTGCTTCTGTGCTAAACATCTCAGAGTGAAAGAGATGCAAAGAAACTAAGAGAAAGAAATAAGAGAGGGTACCCTGACAGATACACAAAAGAAAACAAAAGAATTGTTCACTGAAAATGAGTTGATTCGAGGGCTTAATGCAACGAAAGATTTTTAGGTCGTAGCGGGCTCAGTTTTAAAGCTAGAGTGAAGATACTGGCATCATATAAAACTTAACCTAAGGAATCCATCGGTACCAACCATGTCATGGCTTGTCGGGAATGAGGCTGAATAACGCACCAAACTCGGCGAGGAAAAACTGGCAGGTCCATTTTCAAAGGGGTCCCTTGACCTCTGGCCTCAAGATATGTGAATGAAAATGGGTTCTATGGGTACCCACAAGTCTCCCCTTTACAGACACTGCCCACTTTATGATAATCACATGCAGTTTGGGGCAAGTCATGGTCAAGTCAGCACACTGACACACTGACAGCTGACTGGTGGGCTTGAGTTTGCCATGTTATGATTTGAGCATTTTTTTTTATGTTAAATGCAGTACCTGTGAGGGTTTCTGGACAATATGTGTCATTGTTTTCTGTTGTTAATTGATGTTCCCATAATACATATGTACATACATTTGCATAAAGCAAGCATTTGCCCACTCCCATGTTGATAAGAGTATTAAATACTTGATGAATCTCCTTTTAAGGTTCATTTTGAACAGATAAAAAATGTGTGATTAATTTGCAATTGATCACGATTACATATTTTAATTGACTGACAGCCCTAGTTGATATTGTCAATTCTCAATGGTCAGATGAAGCTGGAAAATATGGCTACTGCTCAGAATGAGCAGCACAGAATTGTGTTGCAAAGTGGAAAACAAAACAAGACAGGAAGTCCAATGGTAGGAAGGCTATTCTGTTAATGTAGAAGCCTGTTTCAAGGCTTTGGTTGTTTGTGAACACAGCTACACAGCAAGGAAGCAGTGTGCACATGGTCATGATGAAAACCCTGCCAGGTGTGGCCAAACTGACCTTTTGGAAAACCAGAACAAAATCGATTCAGAGAGAAGGTGCGACAGACCGTGTCCTGATGTCAAGGTTGTTGGCATCCTGCCTCAGCAATGAAAAAACGAGGGTATTGTAATGTAAGCTTACTGTCTGGGCGTATTGTTGTGTGTGGATTTTTTTCTCTCTCATTCTTGGATTATGTAACTTCTGTACAAACTTAGCCTACATACTATTTGTTTAAAACTGAAATCATCTTTATCTCACACCAACATACAGTCTAAACTAGATAAAAAATGATGGCCCATGCAATCTCACAACTCAGCCAAAAAAAGGAAAGGTACACCGCCTCAAAGTGGACGAAAAAAAAAAAAAAAACTTGAAGCAAAAATAAGTAAAGAAATAGAAACTGATCTATTTCGGTGCTCTTCTTCTATAGTCTTTGTTAAGAAAAACATAATCCCCAAGCGTGGGGTTTCAGAAAGAAAAGCTTGAGTGCTGAGAGGAAGCGAGACAGAAGTTGGGATGAGCAGCAACAAAAGCTGACGTTGCCTTGACGAGTGAAATTGTAGAAAAATGGATGAAATTATAAAGATGATAATCAGCTTTTACAAGCCAAAAACTACAACCTTTTCAAAGGAAATTTGGAATAATGTTACATTTTACATGCAGCATAGAGTATCTGGATAATGGGCAAGAATACACACACACACACACATGCAGTATAAACGTACACACATTAGTCCATTTGCAGGTGCCTTGCTCCCTTAAACTCAGTCTTGACTGTACATGCTACATGCTGTGGTACTGTGATGATGATGAGTTGGTGTAAGCTTCCTCCATTACTCATGCAAAACATATACATGAAGATATAAGATAATTAAATATGTTGGGTTGATCTGTTATAAGTGAATAGCCTCTTCCATCAATGGTGCCTGCTTCAAGGGATTTGGTCTCGCTCCAATCCACTGATCATCCACCAGACTCCAGTATAAAATCCTCTATTTTAAGCACTGATCTTGGTCTTTCATAGACATGATTGAGGGAACAAAACAGAATGATAAATTGACCTATAATGTCTCATGGGTTTATTCTGCCCCATGCAGAGAGCTCCAGTTATCTTATTAGCACAGGATATTTACTGTCAGTATACTTGGAAAGAGGTCGATACAACACCAAAGGCTAATCCCTGCACATACATACATGTACAGGCAGTTTGGCAAACATGATTTGGGACTGTGATGATGATGATGAGTTGGTGTATAGCTTCCTCCATTACTCATGCAAAACATATACATGAAAATATAAGATAATATATCACTGTTAATTGAATATCTTCATCAATGGTGCCTGTTTCAAGGGATTTGGTTTAGCTTCAATCCACTGACCATCCACCAGACTCCAGTATGAGATCCTCTATTTTAAAACACTGAAACTTGGCTTCTGGTCTTGCGTAGACATGATTGAGGGGAAAAAGCCTTGATAAATTGACCTATAATGCCTCGTGGGTTTATTCTGTCCCATGCAGAGAGCTCCGGTTATCTTATTAGCACAGGATATTTACTGTCACTACTTGAAAAAGAGGTCGAAACAACACCAAGGGCTAATCCCTGAACATACATGTACAGGCAGTTTGGCAAACATGATTTGGGACTGTGATGATGATGATGAGTTGGTGTAGCTTCCTCCATTACTCACTGTTCATCAAATATCTGTTATAAGTGAATAGCCTCTTCCATCAATGGTGCCTGTTTCAAGGGATTGGTTTAGCTCCAATCCACTGACCATCCACCAGACTCCAGTATGAAATCCTCTATTTTAAACACTGAACTACACTTCTGGTCTTTCATAGACATGATTGAGAAAAAAAGCCCTGATAAATGTACCTATAATGTCTCATAATGTCTTTATTCTGTCCCAGCAGAGAGCTCCAGTTATCTTATTAGCACAGGATATTTGTAGTACTTGTAGTACAGTACTTGGAAAGAGGTCGATACAACACCCAGGCCGATCCCTGCACATACATGTATTTATTACATGCATTTTTTGCAATAGGGTGATTTCCTGTTAAGATAAAATAAAGTTCACATTTTTGATTTTGCAATCATGCAGTGTGCACCGCCACTCTGCCTCGTGCATTGAGCTGCAGAGGAGGTGTTAACATTCAGAGCAAGTATCCGGAGGAGAAGACAGCACTTGGCTGTTTCCTCCTGGACGATCAAGAGTATAGCCAAAGTAGGAAGGAGGGGAAAACCCCACACGGCCCCATTCACACTATAGTAGGGGATGATAGAGAACAACACATTCACTGCTGCTAGCAGGTAGAAAAAACTTCCACCTTTTCTCTCTAAGTAGGTAGAAAAAAAAAGGTGTAAAAAAACTTACCACCCCGGTGTCCAGCTGCTCGGTAGTCTGAGACGGAGCCGCTCCAGTCAGAGGTAAAAACCACAAGATCTGCACCAACAGCAACATCTCCGGGGAAATATTCCTCATCCACTTGTGAAGACCCAGAGAAAGCATGATGATGCCCAGCTATGACAGGCTGGTCCCGCAGCAGGGCTCAGACACCGACCCCTCAGACAGCCGCATCCACCACGGGGGGAAAAATCACACACCGGTAAAAATAAAAGTCTACCTCACTGTTGAGCGCAAACACATAAAACACATTAGTGAAAACACTTGAGAGCATTAGAGCAGTTTCTGCAGAACTGCACCTGTAACTGTAACACCTATAAGTGTTGTCATAGGTAGTCGGAGATAAACTGTTGTTGTCTTTTATCTGGAGTCCATCTTCAGAGGTAGATATATCCCTGGAGCAAAGAAGCGCGAGCGGTGCGAGAGAGGGTCGTAGCGTCTCGAGCGCTGGGGAATGAAAGCAGCTGCGTGTGCGGTGGTGGTGTCGCGAGCAGCAAAGATCAACCTCAAAGCTAGACACAATGAGCTATTACACTTCCGGACAAAAATGACAAAATAAAATCCTCTCTGCTTGGACTTGAGAAGTTAAAAGTAGCCTAATAAATGGCACAAGCGTTATTTCACTAAACATTTTAGGGCTTTGGGTCCCTAAATCAAAAAAAATAAATAAATTAAATTAAAATTTAAAAAATTAAAATGATATATATATATATATGTATATATTTAATCTATAATAGTTCATAGATTACATTCAATTAGGGCTGTCAAAATAAACGCGATAACGCGTCAACGCAAATTTAATGCCACTATTTTTTCTGACGCATTAGTGCAACTTGCGATTTTTAGGTTGTAGTGGGTTTTAAAACTAGAGTGAAGATACTGGCATGAAAACTAGAAAAACATAATGAATCCATTGGTAACAACCGTGTCAGACTATCTTGTCGCGAGGGAAGCTAAATAATGCTTCAAATTTACGCTAAATTTTGGCGATTTTCAAAGGGGTCCCTTGACCTCTGACCTCAAGATATGTGAATGAAAATGGGTTCTATGGGTACCCACGAGTCTCCCCTTTACAGACATGCCCACTTTATGATAATCACATGCAAGTCATAGTCAAGTCAGCACACTGACACACTGATAGCTGTTGTTGACTGTTGGGCTTGAGTTTGCCATGTTATGATTTGAGCATATTTTTTATGCTAAATGCAGTACCTGTGAGGGTTTCTGGACAATATCTCTCATTGTTTTGTGTTGTTAATTCATGCAGATAATAAAAATTTTGACCAATGTAATAATTATCAATGCCAATTTATACGGAAATGATTGCAGTTTTCAGACTGTTAAAGTCAGATTTTTTGTCAGATTTATACCAAACATTTGCTGCAGTAGAAAGCTAAGATTACTAGTATTTGCTGCTTTTTATATCACTGTAAATTAAATACTTTCATTTGTTTTGTTCTCAATACAAGCAATTTGAAAACATCACTCCGAGGCTGTAATAACTTGCATTAACGTAGGCCTACTTTAAACATTTTATAGACTAAATGATTGAATTAATGAAATAGTCACATTCAATTATATGTATTTCTTTGTTTAAATGGTATATTACAGTAAATTAAAACAAACAAGAAAGATTAATTAGGTAATAAAATAATAATTTGATGAAGTTAGAGTTGCAAACAGGTTTGAATAGAGACTGCTGTTTTAGATAGGAGCAACACATAAATATATACATTTTCTTGAGAATGCCCAAACATAATGATGTAAAAAAACAAATTGTAAAGAGATCATGGAGCAACATTTTCTTTATTCATTTGTTTGCATATTTGTCTTTCTCCCTATAGGCTACTGTACAAAACAAACCACAGTCAGATCCACCTGCAAATTCCAGCTTGTGCTTTTACTTTGAAGTTCAAATTTCAAACTTCCGGTAGGCTGCTTTTGAGTTTTTTTTCTGGCTTTATTTAAACAGCTGTGAGAGAATATGAATTTGGCTTGAGGTGCCTTTTTGTTTAATCTCTTTGGCCTTTTATGATGATTCATGAAAAAGATTAAAAAACATGTCTTAACTGAAGATAATTAAATGGTGACCATGATGTTACAATATTAATATTATGTAATTTGATGCTGGATAATACATCAAAATACATCAATGATTAAAAACTGCTGCTACTGATAGTAAATATTGGTATCATAATATATACTATTTTTATTATGAGTTTTGCTCAGTAGTGTTTTGTTCCCTGCATGGATTGCAGGTTAAATAGACATCATAATATCCTAAAATAAAGTGAAAGGAAGTCAACTAAAAGTCTAAAGTTGGGAATACTCGAGCAACAAGCAATTACATTTTATTTTCTCAGTTATGGTGGCTCAATGACAAGCAAGATCCTTCAACTGGGAGAACGGAGTTCAAGCCCTCAATATGGCAATTATCCACCCTCATGAAATGTCCTCAAGCCAGAGTCTGAAATCCTTATTAGTACTAGCAGTGCTGACCTGTAGTCGACCCTGGACCATGCACTGCACTCAGACCTCCCCGCGGAGGGTGCACGTAAAAAGAACATTTTTCCGGTATGAATTTCAAACAGTGAAACATTATTGTTAGCACTGTCGAGAATCACCGTTGACTGCCTCCACGACATCAAGGTGAATTATCCATTTAAATCTTGAATCATAATGCGGATGCACGCACACGCCTCCACGCCCACCCACATGCGAGCATCTTAACGTATTCTGTGTCTACTTTGACTGACAGTCTCCTTAACCTTAGTGCACTGCCGCTAATGATTCACGGCTCTCCTTTATTGTACCACATCCTCATGACTCGACTGCAAAGAAATGCATAATGACTGCACGGGCACTAGCACACACACACACACACACACACACACACAAATTAAGCTTATCCAGTTCATCTACTGCTGGAACTATTACATTTCCATTTTAAATTGTCTTCGATGTAATATTTAACGGTCCACCGGTAGGTCTAGACTACTGGTGCTACATGATGTGGCTGTTTTGTGCCATTAAAGTCCAGGAACCATAACATGCTGGGAAAGGAATGAATTGATACCCAATTAAATCCATATATCAGTAGATATAGCTCTATTCTTGAAGGGAAGAAAGTGCACGTCTTTGAAATGCAAAGATTTTGTACCCCTCATTACACTTCTATATTCACCATACCTTAAAAATCATAACAGAAGAGCGCAAAATTTGATGAACTACAGAGATAATCTACATGAATACATTACAATAAGGAAACCACTGGCAGTTAATGCATAATACAACTCCTTCAGCCCACTCTTTTCATCCCCTGAGGAGAGAATTTATTTATATATATATATATATATTTTTTTTTCTTTATGTTAATAATTGTAAACATTCTCTAGCTAATCTGGGAACATTTTATGATCAATCAACTGATCAGTCAGGCCCTGTTCAGACGTGGTCCTTATCATGCGTCCTGAGTGATTGGATGCATGTTAATACCAGGTCTGAATATGCATCCACTTATGATCCGATCACTCAGGACGCATGTTCAGACTTGGTATTAACATGCACCTGAGTGATTGGACGCATGTTAATACCAGGTCTGAACATGCATCCACTCATGATCCGATCACTCAGGACGCATGTTCAGACTTGGTATTAACATGCGTCCTGAGTGATCGGATCATAAGTGAACAGCTCTAAGTACAGGTGTGAACGCATTGAAGATGCATTGAGATCCGATCGCTCACACCACATTCAGATGTGGTCTGGCCCACATGTGATCACATTCTTTTAGCAGTGTGTACGCGAATGAGTCCTGGGACACATTGAAGGACCGTCTACTCAACGTCGAATATGTCGGATATTACTACTGACATTCACGTAATATTACGTCACAACATCTGCTGTGTTAGTGTTTACTACGTGTTTATTTGCATAAGGAGCAGGAAAGTGAGATCCGATCACACGTGGTCACTCAAGACGCATGTGGAGACGCATTCTACTGCCAGGTGTGAACAGACAGATTTAGAGCTGTCCACCTGTGATCTCAGGACGCATGTTAATGCCAAGTCTGAACATGGTCTCAGTCAATCCACAAAGGGCTATACATACTTCCCTTGGCTGGTTCCATTTCTTATTCAGCTCCATTACAGCAGTCGTTCATCACTGATCCAGAAGAGAAAAGACATGAATGTGTTTTCTGCTCAGACGGCATTAAGTTCTGCTGTCTTAGTCCTGAAGGCTTAAAACTTCTCAAGCTTACCGCTACCAGTCCCAGTTAGACTTGTCGTACAGCCACAATATTATGATAATTGTCTGAATATCGTGTCTCACAGCGTGTCTGCTGGCAAAAAAAAAGTAGCTTCAGTCATTCAGTTTTGCATTAACAGAAGGTCAAGACACCCATTTACTCATCTCAGTCTGCTGTGCACATTTTACCTGAAGTGTTTCCCCACCTTAGGAGTATTTTCCAGAGAAATTAAGCTGATTTTCTTTGGACAGATCGTGAAATTATAGGAAAACCCAGTGCAAACGTGGTCTGGAATGAGTTTGTTGGCCGGCATTAAAACACACGTATTTTAATATTTATCGTAGCATTTTGTGCCAAGTTGGCTGCAGACCTGTTGTAATTTCTTGTAATTGCAAATTTCCCCACTGCAGGACTAATAAAGGAATATCTTATCTTGTCTTATCTTATTTGGTAAGGTTAAAAACTGAGGTCAAATTGATTTTGTCAAATATGCCATCGATTCATGTCATGTAGAATCAAAGAGGCGTGATGTCAATGTTTTTTTACATGGCTTAGTAGTGGGATGTTGTTTGATTATGGAGACAGTGTTTGCAGTTGTTAATAACATAATTCATACTTAATGTATTTTGTATTCACACTGCCAGCTCCACTTAATGGTCTTTCCCATTAGTCAAGTTAACATTGTGGTGTTAAAAACCAACACGGCATGCATTACTCTCTTTGTCTTATCTACTTTGTGTGTATGTGTGTTCCACTTTTAGTTGTGCTGCAGTCTTGAATTTAACTTTTTTGTTTGAAACTTTTGGCATTATCAAAGTTGACACCATACTTCTTTATATATAATTAAAATATGCGGTGTGCAAAGCTTTTTCTTCTCAGTGATCTCAGTGTTGCTTTAAAATAGACAGACTGTTCCACATATTATGAGGCTCAAACTGTAAATGCGCTACCACTCTTTTGAGAAACAAGAGGAAACATTACTGGCAGATCCTTCGATGTAAATGTAGCAGTTTGATACAGATTCTGTGTCACAACTGTTTTAGTTTACCAAAAGCACAGCTAAGGGCATGTTTATAGGGATTAACATGACTGAAAGACATCTTTGACCGCGTAGGGAAGGTTTCCTGAAAGGTGTTTCTAGTCATTTGTCAGTGTTTTTGAACTTACAATAACCCACACTTTGTGAAATCTGTAGTGAATACACTCAGACTCCGTGTCATGTCATAAGCTCCGAAGCGTCTCTTTACAAGTGATTGTGCAGCACTTCATACAGAGGTATTAATGGGTTTGGCCTCAATGTCAGAAAGGTGTTACATTTCTATTTCTAATGATAACATAGTGCGTGATTTTGGCAGATAAACTTGCAACTGACTTGCAATTTTCTTGTCATCCTTAGAATAGAACAAATTTGTCTGTAGTCTCACCTAGTCAAGTCAAGTCAAGTCAAGTCAATTTTATTTGTATCGCCCAAAATTACAAATTTGCCTCAGAGGGCTTTACAATCTGTACATGGAACGACACCCTCCGTCTTTTACAGTGCGACCGTCTCATCAAATAAGGAAAAACTCTCCCCGTCCCCCAAAAAATTACTTTTAACAGTGAAAAAAAAAAAGGAAGAAACCTCAGGAAGAGCAACAGGGGAGGGATAGACCTTCCAGGATGGACAGACGTGCAATAGTTGTCGTGTGTACAGAGTAACAACATGATGAAAATACAATTTAGATAATCCCTATGACAAAATCAATACATACAGTATAATGTGAACACATGTGAGAAGGTGGATCCAGGAGGATGTCAAGCAGCATCCCGGCATCTCCGAACAGATAGAGCCAGAGCAACACGACCTCCTCTCCACGCCAGAAAGATAGAGCCAGAGCAACACGACCTCTTCTCCACGCCAAAAAGATAGAGCCAGAGCAACATGACCTCTTCTCCACGCCAAAAAGATAGAGCCAGAGCAACACGACCTCCTCTCCACACCAGATAGCTAGAGCCAGAGCAACACAACCTCCTCTCCACGCCAAAAAGATAGAGCCAGAGCAACACAACCTCCTCTCCACGCCAGATAGATAGAGCCAGAGCAACACAACCTCCTCTCCACGCCAGATAGATAGATAGAGAGCAACACAACCTCCTCTCTACGCCAGATAGATAGAGACAGAGCAACATGACCTCCTCTCCACGCCAGATAGATAAAGACAGAGCAACACGACCTCCTCTCCACGCCAGATAGATAGAGACAGAGCAACATGACCTCCTCTCCACGCCAGATAGATAAAGCCAGAGCAACACGACTTCCTCTCCACGCCAGATAGATAAAGCCAGAGTAACACAACCTTTCCACGCCAGATAGATAGACATAAACATAAACAACAGAGGGTTTGGAGAGGACTACAAGACATCCAGTGACCTGGACAAATGAGAACCTTTACAGAGATGATGCTGAATTTAATATGCTGGTGATTCTTAGCATGTGAAAGTTCCATACATAATTAGGAATAATACATAATTTCATCTCTGTTAAGGTTCTCATTTGTCCATTCTCTTTTTGCTTAGTTTATAATGTAATTATTTTCTCATAATGTAACATGTACATGTAACATGTATAATGTAATAATTTATTACATAATGTAATAATTTATTACATTATGGACAATACTATTATTATGTTATGCACTCAAGGTTTTCTTACATTCTTACATTATGTGCTGATTATTAGATTATGAGCTTTTATTACATTTAAATTATCACATCATGTGCATTTATTACATTATGAGTTGCTACAGCGGTGTATAAAAATGGTTACAACCCTTAAACTTTTCATGCGATATATCTGTTCAACCCCTTGAATTAAAGCTGAATGTCTGTACTTCAATTGAATCTCGATTGTTTCATTTCAAATCCATCGTGGCGGCATACAGAGCAAAAATTGTAAAAATTGTGGTACTGTCAGAATATTTCCTGACCTAACTGTAATTCTTTGAAAGGAGCCTATGGAAATAATAAACAGATGGATTTTGCAATGAATTGAGCATATGAATGAATGAATGAATGAATGAATAGTTTTATTTCGGTCATACATCAAAAAGAACAAAACTTTACAATCTGTTGGAATAGAAACCAACGTTCATATAATCAATGACCGAAAAAAGAATAGGCTGAAGCCCCAGAATATCAGCATTACAAAGGAAAGAAAAAAATAAAATTTACTCTAAATTGTAATCATTACTTATTTCATATTTTAATCATTTTACACTGTAATCCAATTTATTATTTTACATTTTAAGGCTTTTTTGAAGCTCAACAGAGAGCTACAAAATTTCTATTCACCGCTAAGCCCGTTCCATAATTTGACTCCCAAAACTGAGAGACATCTATATTTTACATTGGTTCTCACTTTACCTGTTTCAAAAATACACAACCCTCTTAAATTATAATGTCCTTATCCAAGAAATTTAAGATACTGGACTTTATGAATAATGGATTTGTAGTTTCATGGTAAGAAGCTTTATGTATTATTCTAATAGCTCTTTTCTGGAGTTTAATTAAAGGGTCTATATTTGTTTTATATATGTTTCCCCAAACCTCAACACAGTATGACATATATGGCATTATACAATCAGTGAGCAATACAATATATACAAACACTTCTTATTCAACTGATCCTTTGTTTTGTAAAGAATAGCGATGGATTTGGATAATTTCCGTTTGATGTATTCTATATGTGACTTCCAACAAAGTGTCTGATCTATAATCACTCTCAGGAATTTTGTTTGATGTGCTCTTTCAACTCCATTTAGATTCAATTTTATTTCACAATTAACCCTGCCACCACCAAACACCATACATTTTGTTTTATTTTCATTTAGGGATAATTTTTTTTAGCACCAAAAATTCTCTTTCTACTGTTTTCAATAATTCTTGCTCACTTGAAAATCAGATTTGATTGAATGATCAAAATATAAATGCTGTTGAGTTAAACCTAAAACTCAGTCGGACAACCTAAACCAAATTTCTGCATCATTCTGCAATATAAGGGCAGTCACTCCCAAATGTGATTATAATATATAGGTGCATATGTTTGTCCATATGTATCCTAACATGAACTTTCAAGCATTTTTTGTCTCATACTTTTGTGTTATGCCGTTTTGTTTTTTTTGCAGACATTGTTTGCTTTAATGCTGTAAAAGGTTGGCGGCAGAATGAAGAGATGAAAGGCAGCAAAGAAAAGAAAGCATGTCGGTAGCTGCTGTGTTGATCCCCCGTGTACCAGAAAAGTCATAAATCAGTCAGTCGTGTAGGTGGTAGAGGTGCAGCAGCAAATAATTTACCAGCGCTAAAGCCATAGGATCATGAGAGTGCAAACATGATTATTGACAGAAACACAAAAGGAGGTTTAAGGTAGTCTCATCCCAGCTGTGTGAAATTTCAGCCAAACACAGCCATGTGCAAAGAGGGTGGGCAGGTGACAGTGTCGCAGAACACGAGGACCGGACCCACCCCCCACAGCCAATTTGTATGCAGTTTCCTTTATTCTCTCTGCTTGTGGTTTCCAATCATGACCCAGTTTTGGGGGGACAAAGCCCCTCGCACAACTGTTGTGCCTATAATAGCCATGTCTCCAATTAATAGGGCAGCCTGTATTTTTGCGTGTGTGCATCTGTGTATACTGATCATGGGGCAACCTAATAATCCTTTTTGTGTGACACAGAGGTGTTGCAGACATGCTGTCTTTGTCTTTGCCCACCTCCTGCTTGAGTCTTTAAGCCTTATTGCCCTTGACACACTGCCCTGCAGAGAATTAAGTCATCCCATTTGTCTTACTCATTGCGGACAGAGTGGGGCACTGTTTCCCTACTTTGCCCTGAAGAGACTCATGTGATTAAGCGGTGAATAGTGTTCTAGCCTCTGGGGTGGGGGGTGGGGGGGGGGTTCACCATTGAGTTCTGTTGCTAGGTTTTCTGTGATGTCTTTTGTATCAGCAGCACTAAAGAGACATCTGTTTCTTAAGATAATTCTGCTCATTTGCTATCCCAACAAAAGCTCTCTAAAGTGAGTGGCTTACCCAGAGAAGCACGAGACACTGCCATCGTTCAGTTCATCTTGTCACTTTTTGTTTTGCCAATCTGTTCAAACAGATTTACTGTTACTGAAATTAAGTGCGTGAAAGAATGTTGAAACAAGTTAATTAGATGGCCAAGGGTCCCAGGATGGAGACACCATTTATAATGACACACAAGCAAAGCGGGGCTGAGCCTAAACCAACACCGGTATCCCTGGGGATGAACCATTAACAACACCAGTTTAGCAGGAAAAGATTGGTCACTGCCTCTGTCTGCAGCTGATCTATAGAGTATAGAGCCCCGGCGGTGCCTGGGGTTGTTCTGAAACCATTTACTAATATGGCACTGCTTTAGCCTACCACATAAACATGTGGAGATGGATTGCAGCCAGACTAGTGTGTTTTGCTCTCGGTGCCACGGGGTGAAGAGAAGCCATGAGGAGTTTATTTTGAAAAATGCCAACAGAGATGACATCACCAGTGCCTCACTTAAGTCTCATGAGTTGTGATTGCTTAGCTTTGATTTTCAGTGTTTGGCCCTTATGCCTGTGGTCATGTTAGAGGCTGTAGCTTTTCGGTGCTATTGCATTAGAATGTGTGGAAAAATACTGAGTGTATGGTTGCTCTGTGGTGACATGTCAAATCATATAGAACCACTGTAACTATCACCACTAAATTACTATAATATGTAATGCATCTGCTATATTTGTCATTATTGAGCTGCGTTTAACTGTGTATTTGTCTTTAAACCTTATGTGTAGAGCTCCGGGTTCCTGTCTTTTACCACATTCAAAAAGTGTCAAAACACTCGCACCCATAGTTTTCTTTTAAAGCCCACAAACCGATGGCGTCTTGATGCCAGTTATTGCAGAAAGATGTGCATCAACTTGTCAGAATACTTCACTGTCTTGTTTCTTAGCGTCGATGCAGGTCAACGCTTCAGAAAAGCGAGACTCTCTCTCTCTCATGTTCAGTATATCCCAGCTATACCTTGACTACTTATTCTGTTCATTTAATGCTACCGCCGTAAAAAGGCACTACGGGGGTCACTCAAGAGACACGGCAGGTGTGTGTTGCATTTTAAGGCCTCGGTATGCTTCAAACAGAGTGCTTTTTGGATCATCTAACAGCATCTCTTTGTGAATCCATGGAACCGGAGGAGGCGGCATCCGACAATTTTTGTTACTTTACAAAAAAGACAATTGGCAGCAATTGGCTGGGTGTGCAGAGGTGTTAAGTAGAGCAGGGTTGGAACTTCTCTCCCAAGCTTCCTTTTTTCATTAAGCTACTTTTGGGAAAAACACTTTTGCCTTTAAAAGTGATCGTACCGTATAGGCATGTTGCGCACTTCCATTTGAAGCATACTGAGACCTTTAGCCCAGTGCAATATTCTGTAGCTTTGCTTATTCTTTTATTCTCTTACTACTGATGTGTAGCTTCTTATTAAAGTCAGGTTGATAAAGTCATTAGCATACTGTATTTCTACTGAATTGTTTTTTTTTGTGTACTAATTTAAAACAAACCTATTTATGTTCTACTTATTCGGTGTCTCATCCAGCAACACACAGATTTGTTTTGATGAATGTACTCCTTGTGACAAAGTAATGTCACTAAGGATGTCAACTCCTGAAGTGTACAAACCAAACAGGGAATCCCCCCCCAAAATAAACACTCATGTCACTGGAACAAAAACATCCCCACACACTCTCACCTAATAAACACACACTTTACAGCACCAAACGGCAGCAAGACAAAAAACATGCAGCAGGAGACGAGAATAAGCCGCAGAGCAAACAAGGGAGTGGAGCTGGAAAAGCTTCTCAGGCAACAGGGCCTGTGGGTGTCAGGGAGAGCTCTAACTCTCACCTTTTGAATTGTGTTTGCGCACACATGTGTTTGCTTGCCTGTCTGTGTGTGTATGTTTGCACATAGGTATGAATAAAGGTGTAATGTTTGCTCTCTTAGCCTGCTTGACAGGTGTCTCTCAGCTAAAGCCCTGTGCAGTTGGTCCTTTCAGCAGCACTGAGTGCTAATGGAAAAATAAGCTTTGTAAGGAGAGGAAATCTGAGAGTAGTCGTTAATTTGCAGTCAGGTCTTTGTTTTCACTGACTTTGAGGAATGGACTCTCATAGATCACTGTCCTAATACATTTTTTTTCTCCACCCATATAAACGTAACAAAGGTTATTTTATATTTATGAATACTTGAACAAGACACTAATTAGCCTTCTTGATCACAGTGGAGTTTGATAATGTTCAGGCATCAATCAGCTTAAATACACTGCCAAAGACATCTGTGTTTTTTATTTTTGCACTTCAGCCTCTAGTGGCGTTGTCTGCTCTGGTACATACACTCACCGTCCACTTTATTAGACACACCTGTTCAATTGCTTGTTAACACAAATAGCTAATCAGCCAATCACATGGCAGTAACTCAATGCATTTAGGCATCTAGACGTGGTGAAGACGACTTGCTGAAGTTCAAACCGAGCATCAGAATGGGGAAGAAAGGGGATTTTAAGTGACTTTGAACGTGGCATGGTTGTTGGTGCCAGACGGGCTGGTCTGAGTATTTCAAAAACTGCTGATCTACTGGGATTTTCACGCACAACCATCTCTAGGGTTTACAGAGAATGATCCGAACAAGAGAACATATCCAGTGAGCGGCAGTTGTGTGGACGGAAATGCCTCGTTGTGATGTCAGAGATCAGAGGAGAATGGGCAGAGTGGTTCGAGATGATAGAAAGGCAACAGTAACTCAAATAACCACTCGTTACAACCAAGGTATGCAGAATACCATCTCTGAACGCATAACACGTCGAACCTCGATGGGCTACAGCAGCAGAAGACCACCTGGTACTAGCACCGGCCACTTTATTAGGTACACCTCGTACCTAATAAAGTGGCCGGTGAGTGTATGTCATGTCACCATCGGAAAATAGATTTTATGTCAATTGCTTTACCTGGTTAAATAAAGATTAAATACATACTTTGTAGATTAAGACTTAATAAAACAAACTATAATGGGTATCTAAAGTAGAATACATTGTTTGACAGTATATTTAACAACCCAAAAGAATATAAAGTGATAAAATTAGCTCCATCTCAACCAACTATTACATTAAAAGACTCTTAATGCATCAGTAATAATAATCCGATAATATAACAGACGAAGGGACGATTCTGTCAGCATACTACTTTTTAATATTTAAGTCTTTATGGTGTGCTATTCCTGTTTTTACGGATCGGAGTATCTCTTCACCACAAGTGGCTATCCCTGTTGTCATCTCCAGACCCGTCCATGCAGACAGTCATCTGTGTGTGGATGCACCTCAGGGATCCTGCACTCAAACACATCCTCTCTCACATACAGTGCACAGGGTACTTGCTCCTGCTGCAGCAGACACACTGTCTTGTTAATTTCCTGATAGTGTAATTATATCAGGATGTTGTTTGTGTTATCAGAAATTTCGCTAGTTATTGTTTAGGCTGTGTGTGTTTATGTGAGATGAGTGCCAGTGATAGCAAACCTTGGCTCCATGCTTTTGCTATCTAAGCCATCGGGGATAGCAGTTCCTACGCTCCTGACGTCTTCTCATAACACGCCCTTTCATCCAACTCAATTGAGATGTGGTGTCAGGAAAAGCTAAAAAGTTAAAGCAGTTAAAATGTGATACATTCATGCTTCCGCGATGCAGAAACCTCAGGGGAAAGTGTGTTTTTGCAGGGTGAGCGGATGTTTTCCCAAGGCAGAAAGAGGACATAGATCCTATCCGGCCCACTAACTGTAATTGTGCTTGTTTAGAGTTCATTTGACGAGGAGCGGGGGCCTGTAGGAAGAAGGCAACGGAAAGGGAGGTGTCATCCTCTCACATCAGACATGAGGCCATGGGGCCCCGGAGGAGAGGAGGTGCAAATGAGTTTAGGTCACAACGAATAGGGACTGCGAGATGGATGCGATAAGTTCCACTGCGGTTGCCCACCCTTCCTGGCCCTGGTGATGATAATCACTCAGTTTGTTTTCCTTTCGCTACCTCATGATAGAAGCCAAGGGCTACATGACAAGACTCTAAACAAACACTTGAGATGATAAAGGACAGACGGCCGGTTCACACAAGTGAGACTAGTCATGCACTAAAAAGGCTTTTACACTGGAGACACTGAAACTTGTTGCTTTTCCTTCCGTGACCCTGCATTCTTTCTTCATGTCTTTTCTGGAAGTCACGTAAGACCCGAATAATCCTGTTAATCTGCAGTGAAGATGCTACTTTCTTTGGTGACAACAATATACCCTTTATCTAAAGTCCAATGCAGACTACAAGACTTGTGCCTATAATTTGCCTGTCGCGGTCAAACAGTGTGAAACCCCATTTTTGATACAGGAATGAAGACGGAGAGTGAAGGGGCTTTCCAAAGCACAATCCAACAGTAATGTGGTGAGGTGTGAAAGTAGGCAGTGTCCTTTTTTTTTTGTTCTTCATGCATCTACTTGCGGCACTTTTCATGTGTACAACTTTGTACGATTGATTTTATGTTGCCCTCCTCTTTGACGGCAGCCTTTTTCAGCCGTTCTGAAAACCCTTTTGCCTTTAGACTTGGTCGAAAGATCCGTTGTTCAACCTTGTTTGAAACATACTGAGACTGAGAGTCTGAAGGGCTTTTGTCTGTACACACAAACGTGTTTGCACATGCATGGTCTGCATGTATAGTCCACACATTAATACAATTTGCAGCAGGTGGACACGACGTGAGCAAAAATGTACGCCACATAGAGCCTCTTGGACCCTTGCGCCATTTGCTCCAGTTGTGGATCACTCCCAACTGGCATGATATTGTCATCAGTATCTCAATCTGAGATCACTTAGGGTGTTTGGGCGCCACATGACAACAGTCTGGAACAAAAATGGCCTTGAGGTGTGAGCAGTATAGAAAGTCCCGTAGTCTCCAGTTGGCTTCTGTTGATTGTTCTCTCAGACCAACACAACTGCAGTTTACTCCCTCCTACATGATGTAAACAAGGTTGATACATGTCAGCATCTGTTCTGTAAATGTTTCCTACCAATAGCTGCTGTCAGAATCCTTCCTGGACATGTTTTGGAACACATTACGGAGTTTTCAATCCAACATAATGGGATCACCCTTTAAATACCCTTTAAAACAGCTACACTAACAGGATGTGCGACTCGTTCTCCAGCCATCTCCCCGATCAACCTGGCCGCGCTGCGTTAAGTAGACACCTGATTTGATGGTCAAGCTTTGTCAGATCGTCACAGCCTAAGCCCCGAAGGGGATGAGCCACAAATCACCTGCTAAGACTCTTTGGAGACGGAGCTGAGGATCTAAATCCACAAGTTTACCTTTCTTACCTGTTCTTAATCCACTTACTGCACACCCACACAGAGCTGTGTCCTGGAAAGGCCAACTGGTAATCCAATCCAACACCTGCTGTAAGGACACCTGGTCACCAGATTTACTGAGATTGCATTGCAAGGGCAAGGCCTGTGTTTTACACCTCAGTAGTTTAGCCTAAGGGCAGAGGTTCTGTTGTATTCACTAAGAAATGTATGCAAATCTAGATGTAGCATAAGTACAGCAATCACAATTATCATTGATGACATGGCTTAAATGTAAAATTGATGTGCTCTTTGAGATCTAATTTGAGGTTCAAGGATAGAAAGCTTGTTGTGATTTTCTGAGTTTCTGGTGTCAATGTAACAAAGATCGAAGCTATTTCCAAAGGGCAAATTAGTCTTTGAATTCTTTACACATGCCTTTCTAAGATTTTATTTGAACACCATTGTTGGTATTTCCTTTCATAACACATGTTTTATAAATGACATGACCATTTTTATTGAATTCACCCAACCTCTCTAGAAAAATATCATCTCAATTGCAAATAGCTGTATAGTGGATTGGAGTATATGATTGTGATGTGGCTTCACTTGGAAAAATGTGAAGACATTTAAAAACATTCAAAGCCAATTAGGGATTTGTATTTCACTAAATTGCCCAGTATACTGTAAATCCATCCGCACTTCTCATCTTACTTATTTTCTCCAGGAAGGGTATTTACTAAATGCTGTTGCCAGAAATATAATGCTGCTCTGTCAGTGAGCTTTAGATATACTCCCCCACAAGTCTTGAATTACCAGTATCGTGAGCTTTATGCCTTTCCCTACGCTTATATTTATATTTTGTGTTGTATATAATTATTATAACAAATGGATTCCTGAAGCACAGCAGCACTGACATTTGAATTTATAGTTTTCCCCATTGTTGTTTTGACCTTTCAAGTAGTTTGAAGAAACACCCAGTCCAACTGTATAGGGCCTATGGGTCTAATCTGAAGCTTGAAATGTGTCTGTGGAGAGAAGAACCAGTGAGGAGCTTTGGTGTAGCCAATGAATCCAATTTATTACAGCAGTGCCTGACTATGTAATTGGTCTGTTGGCTTTCATTGTCGTGACATGATAATGAGGCATGCACAAGCTGCCCTTCATCTGAACTCGACAGCAAGGTTGTTGTCAACGTGTCACTGACATCACTGATGCTACAGATTTCAATCTGTGTGTTGATGTGGTAGGGACTTGGAGAGGACTTGGAGGGGACTTGGAAGGGACTTGGAGGGGACTTGGAAGGGACTTGGAGGGGACTTGGCATACCATGCTCAGAGCCACTCTTGATTGGGTCAACATTTAAAATGGGCTTAAATATGTCATTGTTAAGTTGAGATGAAACTTGAGCATTGAACATGACATTGTTGGATGATTGCTATTTCAAATGAGTTATTTCATCAAAATGCGTCCGATCACAGTCGTCCTGTCTGTTCTATTTCCTTTCTTGGACTGCCCGGTCAGATGACAACAGACAACATGAATTCAGTCTCACTGGGAATGTATTCACAAACTTACTACACTTTAAGACTGTTGCACAGGCATGTGAGAGCAGACGAAACAAGTTGGACCAATCGTGATCTTGTTTTGCTTGATCCCGTCATGAACCTTCCCTGCACAGAGCGTGCAAAATGACGACCTTAGTCGTCTCATGCCTCTCACCCAGCCTTTCTTTAGGTACTTAATCACCTTTAGGAGGATAGTTCCTCCTTTGGCTATAACCTGCCCATACGCAGCGTGTGATCCCCGGTAAACCGTACTTATCAAACTAAATACTTGATCCGGACCAGGCTGGCAGCTAAAGATGAAGCTCTAAGGAGCCGGCTCAGAGCGTTGTGATTACAGACTTAATAGAGGACAAACATCTTAGCAGGATATACGTATGTGACCGCTCTGCTCTTGGAATCCCACCTTTACTTGACCCTGCTGGATCTCTGCTAAACGGGCTCTTCTTAAGGTGTTCTTTCTGGCAAAATACGGTGATATGGGTGTGAAAATGAGCTCTTTTTGTCGGTGTGATAATGACTTATTTATAATATGGTGGTGAAATAAGACCACTCAATATTTATTTTTGCACAAGTTGCAAATTAATGAGAAAAAGGAGGCGAAAAATCGGGATTTATTCATGACCTCTGTCTGAGTAGTATAAACAACATGCACAACATTCTCCCAACAAAGTAGGTAAAGTGTTCAATAACAGTATTTTGTGTATATACCCTGTCTGCTAAAATCAGATTAAATTGTTTTTTTAAAGATCCTACATGCGACTTAAAGGAGATTTAGTTTTCCACAAATGAGAAAAAGGTTTCATAAAGCTCCATCATTTTAGATCCACAAACCAAATTACTTCATCTCTGAGTCAGTATCTCAGCAAGTAAAACCCAAAATATCTGAATGGACAGATACCACCATCACATAATTGAGAAAATAGTACTAAAGTAATAGAATCAAATAAATTACAAATGCTAAAAAAAACATCTAATTAAAGCTATTGTTTACTATTCAGATAATAAATATAGATGACATTTTGACATCCTAAGACAAATGCAGATACACCACCCCAGAGGTTGAATTTCATCCCTATTTGATGTAACACATATCAGCCAGTAGAGGGTATAGGTACTCCAAGAGGAGATCTTCCTACTCCCAAGCCTCATTGTCTCAGTGCATGTACCATTACGTTGCAATTCCATGTCTCCTCAACCTATTTTTTACAGTGTGTGTGTGTGTGTGTGTGTGTGTGTGTGTGTGTACTGATGTCATACCACCTTCCTGAGAGAACAGCAGCAGTAACTGTCACACTTTGTGCACCAGTCCATTTTTTTCCCTCTTCATCAGACGTCATTTGTAACTGTGATGGAATAAACAAGCTTTGCTAGTTAGAGATCCATCTCCTACCTGTGGGTAAACATCAACAATTATACCCTTCGGGACGAGTAAATCTGAGGAAGTTTCCTTTACCTTGTTAAGTTTGCTGAATAGGGGGCATGTACTTTGAAAGGACCCACTTAGCCGCGATGAATGTGGTTGGGGTGGGGGTGGAGAGGTGGAGGGGGTTTGGGTCTTTGTGTGTGCCAGACATCAAATAGACTCCAGCCAGAGGTGAAAGAGGGCTGAGCGGGTTAAAGGAAATAATTAGGGTGCATCTCAGAGCTCATTTGGTTGATGGCGAGGCAGGCGTGTTATCGAGAAACATTTTGGTCACGGCTAATTGAATGTTGTTTTTTTTTTTTCCCATCATTAGTAAGTAGCAAGTTAGCTTCCATGATTCACCTTGTTGTCTGCAATGATGTGAAAATTGTAATTAAGCCCAGAAGATAGAGCAGAAGCAAGCAGAATCTAGTAATTGGCTATTTGAAGTCTTACTGACTGAATTCAGAGTCAGAGCTCCTGCTTATGTATTCACTCTGGAACAGGCATTACATGTACTGTACTGTATGTGTGTCTCAGTAGCAGCTCTCATTTTCCAAAGGCATTAAAGGAAATAAATCATTTTAGCTTCGCCAAGTTTACCTTCACTTTTATATACAATAGCAGTAACTGTTGGGAGTTTTACAAGGTTTATATTCAGTTGCAGGTTGGCTATCCTTGTTTCAATCTTCGAAGTAGGCAAATCTGTTATTCATTAATAGCGGGGTCTAACTTTACAAGCCACATGATGCAGATAGCAACTCATGGTGACCAAAACAAAGAAATTACAATTAATAATCTACTTTGGGATCATAATGCAACTTATAGTGGATGCACACGCAAGAGAACAAGGATTATTAAATATGTATGGAATTAAATTGATCGTCAGTTATGAGACCAGATCAAATCACTTTGTCTTAACTTTAGTTAGTTAGTTGTTAGAACTATTCTTCCTTTATTTTACTCTTTCACTTCCACATGTGATGTTGATTATATAAAAGTAATAGCCAAAGAGTAAATAACAGGATCCATTAACAATGTTCCCTGAAGTACATACAAAGACAAACACAGTCAGAGACTGTAGGAAGGTCAGGGGTCATGAAGCTGTTTAATTTAATAGTTCAATCTGAAGTGTTGAACAGTTGTATGACAACAGTTACAGGTTACCAAAACCAGTTGACATGCTGGTGGATCAGCAAATTACAAACCTTTCCTGTGCAGTCAAACCTTGTTCAAAGCCACAGAACTATAATCTAGAGGAAATTACAGCTTCCAAATATGTAATTTTAGAATGTATCAATGTGTATTTGATTAAATAATGCAACCATAAAAAACATGTCTTGGGTTTGACTACTCATTCATGTATTTCTTCAATGAAGAGCTGGAACAAGCTGATACTGAATGAACATACTATCAGACAGAGCAGAATAAAATTATTTTAACAACCTCAAAGCAACTTAATGGTAAACAAAAAGTGAAGTTTGAATGTTAAAGCAGGGTCTGAAATTAGCACCCGCCAAATGCGGGTAAATTGTTGGCAGTGGCGGGTGAAATCATCAGGACACCCGCCACTTTGGCATGCAGGAAAACACTTGTGATGAGAATAGAGAACCGTAGTTGTCTGCTTTCTTGGCATCTAATGCCTCCGTGACCATCGATTCCTCTTATTGATGCTTTCCCACAGTTACGCTGAACAGTGACGCATACGCACGCTGTATCATGTTTCAGTTTGATTGGGACCGGAGACACGGCTTAGAGAAAAAAAAGCGCTCAACAGTGTGGCGCTACCAAATTTGAGGGGGCACACCCCATTTTTCCCTGATTACGAACACTGTGAACAACAAACCTGTGTTTAAATCATCAGGAATAGAGTTAGAAACGTTACCTGTTAGCAGCCGGTGGGCAGCACAGTCCTGCTTGGTTAAATAGCGGAGCTACTAACATTAAAGGAGGTGCCATTCAGTTATTATTATGAGACGTGCATGGTCTGCTCAGCGAAAGGACCATTGGGTGAAGGCAATGTCATCATGATGTGTTCAAATGTAATCTCGTAAAATTAAGTTTTTGGCGAGAAACTTGAATAAATCCAGTTGTTTGTAAGAGATGTTAGAGAGGGAATTATGACCTGTTTAACTTCCTAACAACTTACCAAGATTTTTTTAATCAAAGCAAATATTTAAATAATCATAATCATTTAAATTGTGTGTTTTTATGCAAATAACCACTATAGATGACATAACAAAGTACAGTACAGTACTGTGTACAGTACCTTCCCTCCCCCCAAAAATAGGGCTCCCCCAGAAACCCTGGTGTAATTCGTACATTGTAATTTACCATGCATATAACGTTTTTTATGTCAAATATATCGAACATCGAATGACATCAAATCTAAAATGTTGTTCCTTCATTTAGCGCAGAGATTTGGCAGACAGTGGCAGGAAGTGAAAAAAGTTAATTTCAGACCCTGTGTTAAAGGAATACTTCACCTGTAAAATGACCATTTGTATATCAATTACTCACCGAGTGTCACCTTGAATTGTTGAAGAAAACTTTGTTTTTCCTGCATGGCTCCACGGTGAACGGAGAATCCAGAAATGACCGAAAACGGAGTAAATCCTTGAAGTTTAAGAACAGCAAATCTATATCAAAACATCAGCTCATAAACAATCACACAACTCGTGCAGTATAATCCAAGTCTCATTAACCAGTCATATGCTCACTACTTCCCAAACACGTGCAGTTTGCCAAAATCATACTATTTTAAACACTTCCGCATAAATAGTCTCACACTTCCGCAGGCGAGCTGCGAGTCCAGACGAGTCCGTGTGTTTTAAATAGTAGTGTGTTTGGGAAGTAGTGAGCATACGATTGGATAAATGAGACTTAGATTATACTGCAAGAGTTGTGTGAGCGTTTGTAAATTTATGTTTTGATATAGATTTGCTGTTGTTAAACGTGGCCCCCCATTTACGTCAATTCATGAAGGATTTACTCCGTTTTTGTCCATTTCTGGATTCTCTGTTTACCGTGGAGGCATACGAGAAAAAGTAGGTCGGGGTCCAAGGCGCAGTTACATCTATAACATCATCAATGGAGGCACTATAATTAATTCTGACTCATCAGTATGCCTGTCACAATAATATTAACTTATCGTACGATATATGGACATGACCTCGGTCATTTTTGCTCACCTTGATATTGCCCATTGTGTATACATGCATTATAAGAATATCACCAACATTTTAGCCAACATGATGGCAGAATAAACAGCAGTGTTTTCTTCACCGTTGGACATTGCGCAGATATTGCACACTTTTGATAACAGAGACCGAGAGTCCATTTTTGATTGTGTGGTTTTATTTTATTTATATTTTAATATTTTTTCACATTCTGATTCCAATGTCTGAATATTCTTAAGAATAAAAACATCATTGCTTTTTGAAAGGATGTACTTGCATTATTATGCTATATATTATTATTATTATATCAGTGGCATAAAATGGTCTTAAAATGGCAATTATATCTGGGACAATATATCGTCCAACAAAAGTAGTTATCGTGAGTAAAACTGCTTACCGCCATCAAAACTTAAAAAAGAAAAATTAAACATTTGGGGAAATACAAGTTTTTAACCTTTTTTACCTTCTCATCTAAGTAAGAAAGTGAAAAAGGATATTTCCTGTGCAATTTCTGGGAGTAGTGGTTGTTGGCCAAGAAATAGATTTGTAAGCTTCCTGCTTCTTGAACCACTGTGTGTTTTCTATTTTGTTTTTCTTTCTATTTGTTATTAAATTAAATACATAAGACACAACATGTAAATAACACAGCTAGCAGTTTCCTCCTGCTTCCTAAGTGTACATTCAGAGCCAAAGAACAGTTCCTCCAAAGTACAACAAGGCTGATAAATTACAAACAATGCACAAAAGACAGATGCAAGATGTATTGTAGGTCTGGCCTGATCCAAAACAGAAAACCTCCCCCAACCTGACATGCATAAATTGATAATAATGATAATAATAAAAAATAGACTTGATCCCAAAGTAACCTGAGGACAGTCAAACGTAGAGTAGCCCAAGTAGACCCAAAGATCACATCAAAAAACACATCTTCTCCTACTGTGACTATGGCTCTGCTTGGATCCTCTCTGGTCTTAGATATATTGGCACACAGACCCAAGACCTGCTGCATTAGAATGAGACTATACCCAAACCAGATTAGTCTGAATATGATTTGGAACCGGCCCAACTCGGATTGCAGGTCAGATTTGTGGATCCATGACCCTCTAGTGCAAAGAACAGTCAGAACAGATTTAAAGGGGGATACATCATGCTCATTCTCAGGTTAATTCTTGTATTTTGGGTTTCTACTAGAACATGTTTACGTGCTTTAATGTTCCAAAAAAACACATTATTTTTCTCATCCTGTCTGTCTGAATATAAACGTATTCACCCTCTGTCAGAAACGCTCCGTTTTAGAGCCCAGTCTGCTTTGATTGGCTTCTGAGAAAAATATGGTGCACCTTTGCAAAGGTAGTTCTCAAGCTGTGGGCGGTATATTCTAATGAGCCTGCATGTGACATAGGAAGGGGAGCTAAATCCTATTGGTTTGTTGAATCACGTGTTTTCTGATTGAGGCAGCCCACAAAAAAAAAAAAACTGACTGAGTCGTCTTATTTCACAGTTTGTGGATTGGTAGGAACTCCAGATACCCAGATGGATGTGAACAAGCACTGAAACACGTTTTCATGATATGTCTCCTTTAATATTTGAGTAACATCTTCCTAAAATCTGCAGTAGGCAGAATGTTTTTGGCATTATTGGACAAAAATTCCATAATAACCTTTCAGCATATTGTAATTCAAGTGTTTTGAGAGAAAACTAGACTTCTGCACCTCCTCATGGCTCTGTTTTCAGGGTTTAGAAAAATCTAGCCCGTGACGGGAGACTTTGGCCAATCACAGGTAATTTCAGAGAGAAAGAGAGCGTTCCTATTGGCTGTGCTCTGGCTGGTGGGCGGGGCTTGGTATTTCCTCAACATATTCACATCTTGTATGACGTTGTTGATGTTCAGCGTGTTGGTCAAGAGTTCAGCTCAGTCACACTGAGGATTTCATCAAACAAACAAAGATGTCACTGGAGAGAGTGAGTGAATTCTCCTAGCCCTTTACAATGATTCAAAATAATGCTATTTTTTGCAGATGTCATTCAAAATGGGAATGGGCCTCGAAGCGCACTTCCCACGCTGGTTCTTGCTGCTGAAACTTCTGGCAGGCCCTTCACAGAAAGATGATTCAGATACTCCTTCTGTCAATGCTCAGCTCATCTCCACTCAGTTGTTTGTTTATTTAACCTGTTCTTTCATTCATTTTTCATACAGTAATTTTGGTTTATAGGTTGATGTAGTCAGTTAGCTCTTAATCTCTTCAGATTGCTTCATGTTGAATCACTCAATTTTCTTACCTGAATGACACTAGATAACATCATAAAAGGCTACTGTAGATAGGGTCAGCTCTCACAATCATGTTTGAATAATATTGAATTATGGTAAACAGAGTGAAATGCAATAAAGGGAGATGAAGAGAAGTGACATTTTTGATTTCACAAGCATTTTATGAAACCTTTGAGAAGTTGTTTCCTGCTAATTTATGGCCCTGCTTGGATGAGACAGAGCATGACTCGCTTTGTTTTGCAATCTTCAATGTTCCGCTGTATTTCTCCATGATTTATGTGTTGATTTGGATAGTAGTTTGGGTTTGATTTATTTTTGTTTTGTTTCATTTTAAAGTTGCTTCAAAGTCCCAAAGACAACACTTTGTACTGCGTGTTCTTCTGTCTTGACATTGCACGTCACTTCCAAAGAATGTGAGTTTTATCCAATATAAAATGTAGAAAGTAAATAATCTGTGCCCCTTTCCTCTCTCGTAATGATTATTAGTTTTTACAGATGCTTTTATCTAAAGCCATTTTGAAATGTACGGATCCTGGTTTATACAGCAGATTTAGCTTTGGTTTATACTGCTGCCAACCAGCTGTATGTTTGATCAAGGGACACAAACACAGTTTAATGTCCCTCCACCGGAGCTTTGAACCCAGAGCATGCCCTTTTGGCCCAGTCCTCCAGCCTCCCACTCTTCTGAGCAGTGCCCACTGTTGGTAATCCATCTGTGAGTGTTGTGTTCTTCTGGCCTCCTGTACACAATTAATCATTTTTATGAAGGAGTAAAAGAAAGAATACTCAGCATGTTCATTATCCTTTACTTCTAATGCACAATGTCACCTTGTGCTTGTGGCACATGGATGGTAATCTGATGTAAACCCCCCCCCCCAGCCTCTCCTCGTCCTTTCCACGACGGCAGATCTTTTTGCATGTGGATCAAATCAGAATTATCCACTAATTGACTATTTACAGGGCTAGAGAAAATCCCTAATGGACTTGATATTAAATCCCCCTCAGATATTTAAAGTGTCTTTTTGGAGTGCCTTGCCGAAAAACCAGGCTTTTTTCTTTTTTACAAG
The DNA here is from genome assembly GCA_916701655.1 of Sebastiscus albofasciatus. Lineage (NCBI taxonomy): Eukaryota > Metazoa > Chordata > Actinopteri > Perciformes > Sebastidae > Sebastiscus > Sebastiscus albofasciatus. The sequence continues at coordinate 92,209 of CAKAOI010051637.1, forward strand.
ACGGCCAAGTTAAGCCCGTCAGTGTGTCGGAATGGGCCAGCCGAGCCCAGGCGGCTGTTAGATGGGATTATGGGACGACAGTAGGGAAGGGCAGTGCGACGCAGGGGAGAGGGGAACGGCCAGATCTCCGTTCAATGACTTCCAGATGGACTGCGGGCCCAGGTTCTCTCACTGGAGATACACACCATGCTCCATAAGGGACTTCAACTTGGCTTCTTTATAATGAGATTGACTGGGGTTTTATGAGGGAAGCGAGATAACATAAATTTCAATATGCCTGCCTGGCTTCTTTAATGCACTATTAAGGCTTGGACTAAAAAACTTGGACTATTAAGCTGAACTCAGGGATCTTTGGTGTAAACTTATGTTACTTTTCCTTTTAATGTCACCAGTACCTTTACTTGTTTCGGGTACAGCATGTCACCATAGCAACTATTTCAAACTTTGTTTTGTGTTCTTTACAGATATGGTTGGCCCCAGCAGCAGTCCACTTCTGCTCTCGCATCCATATTAAAAGCTGAAGCTCAAACAGGAGCTGAGTGAAGAGATCACTAATAGATTTGTGTATAAATTCTTATTTTTTTGGTGCATTTACAGCCACATTTAGAATACGTAAATCTAAACACTGTGTTCTTCTGTTGTCATTACTTACTAATGTTCTAATAAATGGCATCCCAAGAAAAATGTTATAGGACCTTTAATGTTATTTTTGCAATTTCGCACATTACACGGTCATTAATGTTTTATTATCACAGACATTGTCAATTTTGTCATTACAGAATGCTTAATTTAAACAGTCATACCCAATCCTGTTTGTTTATTTATGTTCTGCTAATACGCAACAGCAAATACATTTTGAGAGAAATGTACTCCATGACCCAAACTAAGTTTTTTTTTAATATATTTATGAAGCAAGAGACATGATGTGTATCCTTTATTAACATTTAACCAAACCACAATCCTTCCATAACCAAAGCATTTTTGTTGCCTAAACCTCGAGACTCTGGTCTTCAGTATCAAAGTCCTACACTTCATGTACATCCACCATCCACCCTGAGCATCTCCCCGTCTCTTGTGTGTGGTACAAGAACGTAGCACTTCCTTCACTGGAATAAACATAGCGAGTGAACATAATCCAGGCAGCAATTATATTTCCCTCAAACATATTAGTAGTATATGAACATCATTTCTAGGACACAGGGTTTCCATACCAGTGGTTTTGCATGTTTTATCCTATTTACTGCAAATCACATACTTTAATATTACAGTTAACCATTTTGCAAAACATGCTAATGTGTTTTAGATTATTAGATGTCGTCATCGTTCCATTGATTTCCATTTGTTTCCATCTATCCTCTTGAAAATTAAGAAAAAAGGAAAATTTCCCAAATGTAATGCAGACTTGATGTTCACCACGAGCGATTACCCAACTCAAACAATTATCAAGGGACTGCCAATTGATTTTTATGCCATACTGACTTTAATAGAAGCCAACCTGAACATCAAAAACTGCACAGCATTCATCAGAAAAAAAAGGAAGACTACAATTTCCAAAAATACTGGTATGGCCCTTTAAGAAAATCACATTAAAGAGTAACACTAGTGACTGAAACTGTACTTTGCCAGCTAAATAAAAAGTCTGATCACTATTATCGGGCAAGTTATAGCTCAGCATTTGAAGATGCTGCAGGCCGATGATTTGTTGATTTGAGTGGTAGCTCTCTCTGTGAAGAGCCTCCCTTCATGTGAAATGCATCAACAGCTGAGAAAGAGATAGAGATAGAGGTGCTGACATGAAGCAGGTCCTAGCCATCAGCATAACTCATGATCTAATGAGAGCTCTGTGTGAGAGAAAGCAGTGCCCTGTATGCTGATGTACCCACCCATGCTCTCTCTACATTCCTTCCCACAAATTTGCTTTATACCTTGACTTTTGATTGCAGACCTCTTCGACATTTACTGATTGTAACTCAAGTGGATACTTATGCTGTAAGTGCTGCTTCTTCTTCAGTTGGACAGCACCATGTAGTGGTCTTTATATTTTATAAATTGTGTGTTGTACCGCCCGATTCGACTTTTATCAGGCCATTAAATAGGTGTTATCAGTCACTATACGCACCATAGCTGTGGGTCAGTAGGGGCCTACTACGTCTACTACGTTGTAGAAGTGAAAGTGAAACTTAAAAGCACCATGTTCTAACATAAAACTGAATGAAACGTCACGTTTTGATCACAAAGAAAAAGATTTCTTTAGATTTAGGCAACAAAACTACAGCTTCTTTAGGTTTAGGCAAGAAAAAAAAAAGAGTTAGCTTTAGGCAATAAAACTACAACTTCTTTAGGTTTAGGCAAAAAAATCACTTGGTTAAGTCTCGGGAAAACATTGTGTTTTGGGTTAAAATAACTACAAACACAAGGACAGCTGCATTCGCTATAGGTCGCTGTCATGTTTTTTTATACCTTCTTTTGGTGATCTACCATGTGAATAGATGATAAAACCGACTAGTGTGTGTAGTAGGCCCCTACTGACCCACATCTATGGGGCTTGTAGCAACTGATAACGCCTATTTAATAGCTTGAAAACAGTCTAATCGGCTGGTTGTACAGTGAAACTAGTTCAGTAATGGAGAAGTTGCCTCAGTAAGCAGCCCAGTTGCCAGGAAAAAAAAATGTTGGCATTGTACCTTTCTGCAAACCACAGATATGTTGGATGTTATGTTATGACATTATCATTTTAACACAAACCATGATGTTTTTTCAAACCTTAACCAAGTTGTGTTGCCTAAAACTGGCAAATCGTCTCACAACGTTAACCACGTGATATTGTGCCTTTCTACAAGTGTGATACGAGGCTGATATGAAACTTATTTCTGAAAGAGACATTCAACGTATCCCGTGGTTTGCAGAAATGTAAAATGGCAACATTTTTTCTGGCGACTGGGTTGCAGTAAGAATTCATTGACCTAAGACTTCTGGACCATGGCCTCTGAAAAACAGCAATGTTGAATGACTCCTTCAAATTAAGTGGCAACTACCGTTTGTCACCATAGAGCATTTTTTAGCATTAATAAGTTTATTTAGGAGAGAAGGTTGCATTTAAATGCTCAGCTTTGGCAGGTTACTGTTTCCATGACTGCAGGCAAACATGTATATGTGTAGGTCTTTGTAATGTCGATGAATCTCAATTCAACATAACTAGCAGAACGTAATTGATTTAATGTCACATTCAAATCTGGAGGATATATTGAACAGTATGATATTTATGTATTTAGGATTTGTCAACAGGACACTGGAAAGACTGGCATTCTGGTATTAAAACATTTTGACTAGTGTATTTATTTGGTATAAAAAATATATTTTTGTTGTACTTTATGTTTGAAAGTGAGCAAAAGAAAATCGTATTCTTGCAAGGTAACATTAATAGAAAACGCTAAAGAATGGATTTAATTTCAAAATGCTATTAAATGCAAAGCCTCAAGGATCTCATTTTAAAGTGAGTAGAAAGTAATTTAGTAGTACAATGTTGGTCTTGAATTAAATATAGCAAACAATTAGAGGCATGAAACTGTTTATTCATCAGGTGTGCAAAAATGTCAATATATTCAAAAACGTTATAATAAATTTAACAACATGAAATAAAGGGACAATGCACAAATACATGAGGGATCACCATCATATCCTACAGGTAATCTTTCCTTGTCAATGCAAGTTGAAACTCTACTGTATGTACTGCTAGAGAGAGCCTTTTCTTTCAGCTGTCCTGCCTGCTCAGGCTGTTTTGTATTTGCAATGTTGCAAGAATCTTTTTCCAAATAAGTCATTTGGGAGTGGGATTTGTGTGCAGCTCTCTTTTCCAATACTCACCATGGCTTAACAACAGTTCTTTAAGCCCGCATCTGGTTGCTGTCCCGGTTCACTAGAATACTGTTTGGAGGCATGAGTTTGGAGCCAAGCTCTGACGAACAACCACAGTAGTATGGCTTAGTCTTACACTCACAACACAATGCTTTATTCAGGTTAGTGCTAGTGTCACGCAACTAACTAGCACTAACCTGTAAAAAGTAGTTTGGTGCAGCTTTCACTTGATTGACTTACTCTGTATGTACAGACTTGCATACATAGCTAGCTAATTTAATGTCTTTGTGCATACAATTCTTAGTGTATGCACAATGAACTGTTATATTCTGATATGATCAATCTCACGTTGCAGTGGACTCAATGCACTTTTAGTCTATACATCAGCAAATCTCATTTAGGCACATATGAATAATTAGGACTCAAAGGAGATCATTTTTTTTAAATCTGTGACTTTTTGGACATCAACCCCAGCCCCTCCTACTTCTCAAGGCTGCTGGTATTTTATATTTTTCTTATTGTCAGTAAATACCATAAAAAGCCACCAATGAATTGATCCTTTACAGGATTGATCCTTTATGGAGATTGGACATTACAGTTAGTAATGGTGATATATGATACGTGTAATGTAATGTCACTGTTGTGGCCGATGCCCAGGATGATTACGCGTGCCTACGGAGTGCAAGCATGTACACAAGCAACAGCATGCCGACTGCAGTTCACTTAACAGCCACCAGTGTCACTAATAACAAGGATTTTTTGAGAGTTACATATAGTACCTTTAAAGATTTCCATCTTGACCCCAATGGGCTTGGGGATGAGTGATACAGACAGGGTAGGGTCAGCAAATATTGAGAGATGGACTAACACACTGTTGGTTTGGGTTTTCTCATTGGATTTGATGACAATAAGAAAAATATAGAATAACATCAGCCTTATTCATTAAACGTGCTCAGTTTACCTTGGGAGACCATCATGAACACATATTTTACATATCTAGGCCTCTCATTCTTTTCATTCAATGGTAAGCACAGCAATTGTTGATTTTCCCTCATCTTCATCATCATAGTTGTTGTTTATCTTCAGTCCTCGAACGTACAGCTCCCTCTGATAGACTGTGCTGCTCAAACGCAAACGCACTTTGCATTCGAGCGTTGAAAAACCACCCTATCTGATCACAGGCTCGTACATATGCTACACATCTGCATAAGTAAAGAGGTCAGCCACTGTTCACCACATACAGTGTTGTATGTAATAGTGCTTCAGTGAGAATTCATGGATGTAAATGGCTTTGGAGTGAGTTCATTATCATTGCTCAGCATCAGCAGCCCACGGTGGGGGTTTTGAACCTTGATTAATTTCAGACTTACATCAGACTGGTTTCTCCAGTGGTCCACATTAGCTGTCAGTCCAATGAGTCCCTGCACTACTCAGCCCCACTTGGTATTGATAGGATGGATCCCGGATGGATATAGTGCCTTGTGTGGGATAGGATGAGAAATCTCTGTGAGGCCGGAGCGGTGACCCTGGCTTCTTGTGGTACAGAGGCGGATGGCCGGACCTATCTCTGGATCCCGGAACAGCTGGAGAGCAGGATGAAGAGGAGGAGGAGGATGAAGGAGATATGATGGGCAGACCTCGCTGGACCGTAGCTGAGTTGTAGACCCCCAGGTCAGCCTGTGGTCGTGACGCCATGGATGATGTGGGGTGCGGTACAACCGGCGTGACCGTGGCAGCGTTGGTGAAGTGAGCGGTGAAGGGCTGGTACGGGACTCCCTCCACACTATAGCGAGGGTAGGGCTGCATTGTAGCCCACATGTTGCAATTTATTGAAGGGTTGGGGTTGGTCAGGTCATCTGTGTCCCCTGCCCCAGATCCAGACTCTGTTTCCATACTACCGTACATACAAGCTTCTCTAGAGGTGATCGCATCAGTGCAGTACGGATGAGACAGCAAGGGCGACTCATAAGAGGTAGCTGAACGAAAGTAATGCTCCTCTGAGACCCCGGATGACGTCTCCAGATATGGCCGCTTACATCCAAGCTCTAGGTGTCGGGCATTATCTGCAAAGGGGACATAGTTAATGGCAAGGAGTACTTAATGGGCACATCTGATTCTGTACAATGGCTAAAAAGAACAGTGGCTAAGAACATACCTCTGTGTTTGAAGCAGTGGTACAGAAGGCTGGGATCTCTGCTCTGAGAGAAGTGGTTGGAGATAGGATCCTGGGGGTCCGAGTTAGACAAAGGAACCCCAGTCTCATACTGATAAGAGGACAGGACCTGAGGGTGCCCTGTGAGAACTCCTGCTCCGAGCTTCCCCGCCAGGTGACTATGCGAGGAGATGAGCCTCTGGCGAACCATGTTCTTTGAAATCACCGGATAGTCTTTCCTATACATCAGAAGGAAAATGAATCAGTCTCACATGCCTGCAACTCCACTCAACATAGTATTATATATATCCACACACACACACACACACACACACACGCACACAAAAAGCTGATGTTTACGAGAGACTTCCAGTGTGCTAAATGGTCCTACAAGATCAGTTTCACTTTCCTGGTTCCTTTTTGTGTAAACATACCCCTGTAGTCTTGAAACACGCAGATCTCCTTCTTCACTACCCCGGAATCCTTTGGCAAATGGATTGTTTTCTATCTTTAGCTGAGTGATCTAGGAGAAGGATATTGTATTTAAGATTTCATTCTGTTTGGTATTAACCAAACCACAGTGAAAGCAATTAAAGGAACGCCAGCACCATCAATGCACCCCTATGCACACTTAAATAGTTAAATTCCATCAATCTACACCTAGAAATATTTACTACCATTTGAACTTTCCAATTTAGTTAAACATGTGTCACCCTCAGACAGAAAAAGAGCTGACACCAACAAGTGTTACTTTATTTGTAAAACTAGGAGTACTGCACTATCTTTTATTTTAGTGTCAGCAGTATATTGTCGATAGTTGCTGTACCTTGTGGTTTTGATAAGAAGTTACAGAGATGAAGGCGGTCTCATGAAAGACATGAGTACAGTAGGCAGTGTTCTTGGATCCAAAGGCGTTGTTTTCATCGGCTTTGACTATGTGTAGTCGGGGCTGGTACTTGTGCATAGAGTTCAGGATGATCTAGGAGGGGGGAAGAGAAGGTAACACATTTCATTTTTAACTTTTTATAGCAACGTTCAACAGCCAAGGTTTTGTACACATTTTAGCTTGCCAAGAAAATGACAACTGGCTTAAATGGTAAATAAACACTACATTACACAGTTGATGTTTTATAGTCCCTGATGTACTAACAATGTACTGTCATAATAGTAAGAGATTATCTGCTAAACGACTACGGTATGCTCTGGCAGGTCGGGACACTCCACATGATATTCTCGATTTCTCTGCACAGGAACTACTTTGGAATTGGAGCATGCAAGAAAATGTCTGACCTCCTGGCCAGTTCACCACCTCTCTGACACACCTAAATCATAAAGCCTTTCTTTGATATTGTTGTTAGTGAATGAATTTGCTTGATAGGGTGAATTATCTATGTGTAGTACACCATTCCTGTTATCATCCATTCCCTGCTGAATTCCTCATTGAAATTGAGCCTTTTTAAGTGCAAAGTTGTTAGATTGGATTGGATTAGATTTACATTTCTCCTCTCCATCACACTCGACCTGGAATCCAAACGTGTTGTGTATTATTAGTATAGCAGGTAGCATGTGCTGAGCATGCTTCGTGTTTAGGTTGTTTGAGTGGCTGCAGGTTGTCTCACTAGCATCAGTCCCTCTCAATGCAGCCGACTGCTGTGCCCAGCGAAGCGTCAGCAACAGTAGGGCAGGGTCATCACTAGTCCAGCTCTGTCAGGGCTGATAAGCATCAAGCTCTGCACTTCGGCTCCATCTCTTCATTTTACCAGACACTCTTCCAAGGAGCCTTCTCCTCCGGGGGGCTCTCAAAAAGAGGCAGAGGTTGAACAGGGCACAGGGAAGCTAGGCTCAGGTTGAAAACCGAGTGGCCCCGTCCTCACATGCTCCTGTTGCTGAGGCAGGCCGGAGAGACACAGATAAGCTATTGGCTGGTTTACCAGAGGCTCTCTGTTGACCTTTGTCTGCTCTGCTGTCTGGCGGCTGTTTGAGGGTGATACTGGAGACTCTTGGTGACTGTCTGAATTTGGTGATCAGGGAAGCATTCCTCAGATCAGTGAAGAGCTAAAGAAGGTATTTGCTTTCATCTTCCTGGATATAAAAACATTCAGGCACGATTATTTGCTTCGTCTGATACGTGCTTGCGCTGAGTTCTTGAAGGACAATACCATAGCATGTAATGACCCGACCCTATCGCCAGACAAGAATGACAATATTAGATGGTTCTACAAAACCCGTCCATGATAACGTTTTAAAATCTTCCCTTTTGTGAATGGCAATTACTGTTGGGTTGAGGTTAGGGAAAGATTGTACTTATGGCAAATAAGCTATGGTTAAGGTATAACTATGGTTATGCAACTAAAACTCTTAGTTAAGGTTTGGGAAAGATTGTGGTCATGGTTAATAAAAAGGTGACTATCCATATAAGGTCTGTGATGGGATGCAAATTCCAGTCTACACATCCATCACCCCCTCCCACCCCCCAATCCTCTACACCCTAAGGCATAATACTTTCTGTATTGGGGCCAGCTGCTGGCAATGGGCATAAATCCTGAAGGGCTTTGGGGTACTGGTTTGAATAAGCATAGCACATGAGCGTTCTGTGTTTGGACCGGGTTAATAATAGCCATCAGTGACTTGTTCTTTGATACCACTCCATCACTAGTGTGTGAAACAAATCAGCTCTGTTGAAGTGGAGATTCCTCTGAACATCTTGTGGCTAACAGTAGCAAATCGGTCCCAGGTCATTAACATCTGCTATCAGTAGACAGGAGATAGTTTGTATTGCTGGTGCTGAGCAGGTCCATTGTCAAGACAGGATGATGGCTTTGTGAGGGATTTGGTGCAATATAGAGAAGAATGACTATCATGGATTTGAAGGAATTTGGGAATAGAAGTCTCTAGACCTGTAGAATAGACCGTAGAACATGATTCATTCTACAGCGTGAGAAGTACTCAACAACAGGACTACTGTAGACCAGAGATTTTCAAACACTTATATGGTGTTGATCCCTAAATAGACTCAATAGAAAGGTGAAGTCCCTCCACTACCACCATGGGACCTTATTTCAGGAAAAATATATATATAGTTAATGACGATTAATCCCGTTTGAATTGCGCCATGAATCACACATGCTACACTACATGCAGATGGTGTTTCTCCAAACTAGATTCATGCCACATTTCAAACATGATCAAAAAATTTAATCTCTCGCTGTTGACTTTTTTTTTTTTTTTTTTTTTTTTTTTTTAGAAAATAGGTCCCATGGTGGACACTGGAAGGGGAGAGACTTTGCTTCTCTATAGGACACAGACCTGCATTTGAAAAGACATCATCACAGGGATTCCCAAAATGGGAAATGTACTTGTTAATGTGTACTGAACAATAGTTTGCTCTCTACCATAAAGGGTAGTTCCAGTGAAGAAGAAGAAGAAGAAGAAGAGTGAGAGCTTCGGTTGAATTAGTCATTTTTACACATTCAGTAATGGGAGTTCCTTCACTCCGCTGTGAGAAGCTCCGCCCTACTACACACCTCCTGGTCTGGGCGTCATCTGGGCTCTGCCATGGCCTCAAATTCGCTCTGTCCTCATTACTCGCCCTTATCACTGGCCAGGCACTCAACTCAATCTGACAGCAGGCCCCGCCACTGATCTGAGAGGTTATGAACCTAATGAGCCCGTCCATTGATGGGATGGCTTCAGACAAGCTATCCCAGAGTCCCCCTGGGGAGCGCTGCCACAGTCACACTCTTCACCTCCTCCTCTGTAGCCTTTTGCCTCCTCAGTTTCTTTTATCCTTCCTTTCACAAATCTGTCTTTGAAAAACACCTTCACCTTTTGCTGTTCGCACATGAATCAACTACAGCTGTGATGTTTCTTCTTGCTGCGATGGTTCAGACATTGGGTGGGATTTTTGGCCGAACGGAGTCATGAAAATTCAGCAGTATGTTGGAGTGTTGGAAGTATATTCCAGACAGCTGGGCCACTAGCATAGCTGTAGCCTATTTTTGAAGTCCACTTGATTTGTTATGGAATTGACTACGATGTGAAAAATTCACTTCTCTCTCTTTATTTATTTTTTTACATCATAGGTTTTCTTTGAGTATTTTTTTTCCATGATTCATAGTCTGGATGATAGTCACCAGATGTATTTGAGAGATATAGGGATGTAGCAACAAGCTACATGAGTCACCCAGTGTATTGAGTCCACATTTTAACCATATTAAACCACTGCTTTCTAAATGACACCGTTGTAAAGACCTTCTCAGATCTTAGCATTTAAACTGGTTGAGTAAAATGTTATCGAACTACTGAATAAACTAATACATTTTGTAAAAAAATATGAACCCTTTCTTTGAATAGGTCTTGAGTTATAGAAAGTACTAATATTCTCTGCAGGTACTCACATGCCCGAAAGGGTCCAGGTGATTGTTTGTTAGCTTGAGCTTCTGAAATGACACCAGTTGCCTCATCCAATGAGCTCCTGTGGCGGGGGAATCAGGGTGCACGTAGAGTCTTCCTGGCATTGCTGGCTCGGCCTTGCCAGCCACCATCCTAAAACAGATTGAGAGACGTGCAGAAGCAAACTGTGATAAGAAAAAAAAAAAAAATCTAATACAATGTTGCCTCTAGCTGAGTTAATGCCATGCAACATTTAGAGAATACATCTCGTATGTTCCTTTCACCGCATGAACCAAGTCTTCTTTTCCATAATATAGAGGGGTGAGAACACCACTGCACTCAGTCCTCACATTATTAAATCCCTCAGACTGGAGGGAGGTGGCCTCTGCTAAAACATCTTTACTAATTATGCTTCTCCAAGGTGTCGCTGAGGAACACCAGAACCCACCAACTGCAGGCCATGCCACAAGATCAGAAACAAATGGCTGTAAAGTGATTTCTTTTGCATTTTTTTCAGCTTTTCCTTTGCAAAACATTTCTTTCCACCCATGGACACATGGCAGTGCCAGTTCTAATGTCATACTGATGGATGGCGGACTGCAATGGCATTGCCTCCAGATACAGGGTCAACTGGAGAAATACTTCTCGGTTCATAGTTCAGTCCAGCAGCTTTTTCTCTTTGACAAGCATCTTGACTGTACCCTGCAGTAAGGAGGTGTAGCCAATGATGATCTGCAGAAACACTAGATATACACATATAGAAAATAATACATTGTAAGGCTATAGTCTACTATGATTTGTTGATTGTGTGCCAGTTGTGTCCTACAACGGAGTATTTCGGCCACATTGAGGGAAAAAAAATAAATCAGAGATTTCGAGAATAAAGTCATAGGTTCACGAGAAAAAAGTGGTAATATTATGAGAATAAAGTCATAATATTACGATAATAAAATCATAGGTTTACAAGAAAAAAAGTGGCAGTATTATGAGAATAAAGTCATAATATTATAAAATAGTAGCGAATAGAATGGGACTTCAAGCAGGAAATGAGTGTGTTTTCTGCTTGTTTCTGTGATAAACCCATTGGATCATTCAATTGTAATGTCAGTTACACAGCAATATCTAACATCAGCAAAGCTTCTCGTCTTACCACACCAAGTAAGGCTGTAGTAGGAGGCCATGGGGCAACCTTCAACAAGACTCATTTATGGCTTTGCAATTGCAAACTTACCACTTGTTATCACAGAACTTGTAGCGATGATCATCAGCTGGGACGATGTCAATGAGTAGGATGTATTTGGTTTTGGGGTTCATCCCAGTCACTTTTACCTTGTAGCTGGGAAACATCCTCCTATTGAAGAATATAAAGGAAAAGTGTTAGAAATAAGTATTAGAAAATATTTGATTAGATTAATTAGCTTAAGCACCAACATAAGTTCTTATTCTCAAACAGAAATCAGCGTGCTTGGAACCTTTAAGAAGGATTTGATCTAAACTTGTATACATTATTGTGAGTTTCCATAAAAAAACACTTCCTTTTCATATGCAACCAATTTTTACCTTTTACCAAAGGTCTATATTTTGCACTCGGGGGATTTAAAAACAGTTGTGTGTGCAGGATAATTGTAGTATCGTCACGGATAGTGCAGATGAAGATCCGATTAGCTCACTGACTGCAGCTCAGAAACCTACTTCTAAACAGATAACCCCACTAAGCACATTATGGAATAAAACCCACTTGCCAAACCTCCCAGGATCATTTTCTTGATGTCGTCTTTATTGTCAAAAATCTCATATTTTCTGGCCTGGTAATGATTTGTCTCCTTGCAGGCATTTATTTGGGAGAAGACTGAAATCCTCTCATACTTGTGATACCGAGAGACCATAAAAACTATGGGAACACGCTCCATCTTTCATCTTTTAAATGCCTCCAGACTACAAGACAGAATATGTTAATATAGCACTCAAAGCCATAAAACACATGAAGGGAGCTACCTTTCCTGACCTCTTCTGGGAAACCAAAAACTTTTTCATCCCATCTGCGCCAAAGGAAATTTCACAAAGGGCTCTGCACCCCTTATAAAGCCCTAAGTGGTTTTTAATGGCACCCGAGATCGGACAACAGTTTAGATAGCTGACTCGTCATTGCTCAAGAGGCTACGGTCAAAAAGGCTTGCAGTTTATCCGTGGGCGCTGCCCATGACAACGGGGTCAAACACTGGAGGACACCCTCATGAAAGCCTTTGCATGCTTTCTGGGAAAATGGTGTAGCATCAAAACCCCTATCTACATACTTGCTGTTCCGATCGGTGCAAATGCCCTTCTTCAAAGAGCTCATAGTGCCTGACACCATCTGATCATGTTACTGTAAATACTCCCTCACGTAACACAGAGAGAGAGGAGGGGGATTGGGGGCAGGTAATTTAAATCTCTCTCCCAGGCTTCAAATCCAATCGGTAGGAGAGATCAGTCCCGGTATCATCCTCACTGAAAGACGGGTTAATCTTAGAGGAACATTCAAAGCAGACCTCTTCACATCTCTGGCTCCACTCACACCACACAGACAGAGCAGATGGAGGCCTGTGTCAACACATGTGGCCCTCGGACTTGTGTGATATGGCAATAACTACCTAGCGAAGCGCCCTGCCTGCTCACTATTCAGCTGTCCAGCCAGACAGATAAACTGGATGCACCACAATCGTATACACAAATGAATGTGTCTCGGTCCTGTAGAGATACCAACTTAGCTTGGTCCTAGAATCACATGCTCTAACGGCCGGACAACAATGGATGCACAAGCAGCACCTGTGAGTCATGGAACCTCAGACATACAGCCTGCGTGAGCAGCGTGGCTCAAGTGAGGCTCAGCTGTGTCTCTTCTAGAGCTGCGGGGTCTCGTCATTTTCACAGCAACAACAGACAGTGAAAATGATCTTTTTGACCATATATTGACATCATACCAGCAACATTACTACAGTTTAAATGTCTATATCTGTAGAATGTGTCACAGACATGGAAAAATTGCAGGACAATGTTGTAGAAATTGCAGTGACTTGCACTTAGTGGTGTAATTGAGGGTGTACGTATCGGAGTACCGTCTTTTAATCATGTATTATTACTATTATTTACAAGTGAGCACACGCTTCCTAACCTTTTTCTGTCTAAAATAAATATAAATGACATTTATAATGAAATGAAATGGTCATTATGAAAAGCAAGTAGCCGTCTCGTGCATCCAGTGTGGCCCGAGGCGTAAGGCAAAAGTGTTTATACCTGTTCAGAATAGCCACACTTGAAGTCATAGTGAGAGGGAGACGCAATAAATTGTACCGTGTGCTTACTTTAACACCTCCGCTCACTGGGCCAGATGTAGTGTACTGGGGGAGGGTTGAACACAGCCTCCCAGTTGAGCTATTGGAAAGGTGGTTCCCGTCTCTGTTAGGCGATCCTACAAGCTCTTTGTTAAAGGTGCGGTGTGTAGGATTTGGCAGAATCTAGCGGTGAGGTTGCAGATAGCAACCACCTGTTCATCAAGGCTTGTGACCTCAGCTAACTCCTTCTACCCATCACTCTTTTAATAGCTACAGTTCTTTTTCCTCCGTTTTATTATTAGTATGATTTTGAGTGCCCTCTTTGTAAAGCGTCCTTGGTTTTTTTGAAATGCGCTATATTAAGTCCAATCTATTATTATTATTATTATTATTATTATTATTATTAATAACTGAAACTTCTCCAGTGTGCCAAGCATGTTGGAGAGGTACTGTTACCGTTCTAGGCTACAGTAGAAACGTGGCGGCCGGCTCTGTACGTAACGGCTCATTCTAAGGCAACGAAAACACAACGATTTTTAGGTGATTACACACTTAAAAAAACATACTTACAGTATTAATATTATATTCCATTTCTGCCAATAGATCCCCTTATATGCTACACATTGTTCCTTTAAGTGTTTAAATATCTCAGCTGAACTGTGATCTGTAATGGGACCTTTACATCTTTAACCCTTTGTTGTTAAAAGCCTTGGTTATGTCACTTTTTCAAAAACTTTTTCACTACCTCACTTGAGTGACGAGATGATGACAAGATTCTGTTTTACAAAGTCAGTTAGTTAGTTTATGATGTTTTGTTTTTTTTAACTATGATGTTGAATCCAAAATGCTTCCTCACACTTCTCATATAGTTCCCGTTGTCAGGATTATCCATCCAGCACAGCTCACTAGTTTTCTCCATCTTGTCCACATTTGAAAAATAGTTTGAATTTTGAATAAAAAGTCACAGTAGTAAAAAGTAGTGAGAGAGAATGAGCAGCAGCACAACCACTGTAGTCTAGGGTTGACAAATATGATGACATACTGTATATTAAAAGACGATAGAAACCTGTCAACCCTATACCGTTTATACTGAGGTAGCTATCCCTTTAACAGCTCTGCTTGTATTAGGTCAAATATTGGTCAAATATTGTGATTTGGATTAACAGGATAAATGATTTCTCAGTTGAATATTGAAATATAACATATATTGTGATTTTTTTTATCTGTATTGACCTCCCTTATTCTATGTCTAGCTGTTCTCAGGCAAAGTGTCTTTCTTTATAGTCCTGTTGTTGAGCTGCCTATGTGTCTGCCTATCATTTTATGTGATGAAACATGGGTTATCTTGGTGTTGCATATCCACTACATCTGTAAAAATCCAGGTATTGCGACTCTTGACAACTGATTTTCAAAGGCAACATGAAGGCGTCCATACATACGGGGGTGTGACGAAGTGAGTGAGTTTAAGACGAGCATGAGAAATGGAAGTCGGAGAGTGTGTGTATGATATCAGTGTCAGGGTGTGTGTGTGTGTTTCTGTGCCCAGCCAGCTGTTTCTCTTAACAATCCCACATGTTTAGACCCTACAGTGATCCATTCCCTCTCTGGGAATCTCCAGTACCACGGCAAGATCAAAAGGAGTGTTGGGGTGGAGGGGGGGAGATGATGAAGCGCTACAACCTAGTAGACTCGGCCTATTGTGGGCGCCGGATTCCTCTTATCAACTCGCCGCTGCTCTCTTGACGGGCTGTGTACAAAGAGGGAGAGTGAAGGAAGAGCTGCGCTGGGTGCTTTGAAGAGGGAGGATTACGCCTGGACAATGACACTCACAATAACATGTCTCGTAGTCTCAGCTATAGGTGCTGCATGGGAGTGGACTGAGCAAGTTTCTTCTCAGAGTGTCGGGGAAATGTGGGATCCCCTGAGTGACGGCCTGGCTGCTCTGCATCTGTACCTCCTCCCCTGCCACCTCTGCATGGACCCTCCTCAGATCTTACTGTGGGACCCAAACTCTTTTTAAACCAGGACTCAGATAAAGTAGGTTGATAGTTTAAGTGTTGAATATCAAAATGTAGTTAACCCTCTGAGACCCAAAGACACCCGTTTTTGTCCTTTTTTTAGAGGGGGTACAGTCTCTGTAGGTGGAGATAGCAGGTCAACAGTAGATGTCACATAGAAGTGGTGTACATCATCTGAAAGCTGGAAACCTGAAGATTAATTTGAGATGCAGCACTTAGCACTGTGTCAAGTTGTTCTAGTCATTAATCAGAAATAAACACAAATTAATTAATGAATTAATTATTTTAAATACATTTTAAAAGTGTATAAAGGTTTAGAATATGATGATAGACGTATGTGATGTCCATCACCATGCTCTATTATGTCTCATAAGTTGTTGCACCTATTTTTGGGTTGATAACATTTGTTAAACAGATTTGGTGCTAAATTTAACCATTTCTTACCACTGGAGAATTAATACAAATGATCAATAATCCCTCCAAAATACTACATTAAGACACCAAGACCTTGAGGAACACAATAGAAAAAATCATGCTGTGATTTGGAATCAAACACTTTTGACATTTGGAGATTTCTGCAGGAATTGCATTTTTCGGCGATTCGATGGCGAACACTTCTGTTGTGTAAACCGCTCAGAAACCTCCTTATTGTCAATCTATCTAGGAAAGCCATCCATCCTCTGAATGCTCTAGGTCTCTAGTTTGTGGCTGTAAAGTTTCATGAGGCTGTGATTATCCTAGAGGTCACCACAGGTCATTTTATACAGTGAGGTCAAGTTTCAAAAAATGGTCTCACTACAATGAAATGGCTACTATGGGGACTAATATCATCACACATGAATACAGTTGGGCTCATTGAATCCACAAGAGTCTCAGCTTTACAGTGATCATATTTATGTCATTCAAGACTGTTTAGGCACCCCAGTATGCAGAAATATTCAAATACACCATTTTAGAATAGGAGAAAATAACACATGCCACTTCTTGGCCTAAAACTGCATGTGATTATCAGTGGGCATGTCTGTAAGGGGGAGACTCGTAAAGAGCTTCACTTCTTTATGACAATGATTAAAGTAGAATCATCTTTGATTGGGGTGTTATTAGCAACATAAAGTTTTCATACAGTTCCCACTTCTGCACATTTTTTGAATATATGGAATAAAAACATGCCAAAATTCTACTATTTTAGTTGATCTTGATGATTTTATTTATTCTACTGCATGTGGCAGGAAGTGCACCTCATTAATTATTAGGATTTTTACAGTTCTCATAATCTGTTAGAAGTCTGTTTGTTTGGACTTTTGATGTTGTGTTTTTAAATTGTCCAAATACTTTAAAACTCCTCAAAAACACATTCCCACATGTACAAAGTTCAGCAGCATTTTCGCTGCTTTCAGCTGAAAATATCATAAAACACAAGTAGTCCTGAGTGTTAGCAGTTAAATCTGACAGTCAATTCGTCATGTAATGTATAAAATCACACACGTGACACTGAAATGTCCGTTTCAACCCTCACTGTCACAGGCTTTCTGCTCGCATCAACACTCAACACCCTGCAGATCCACTCTGCCACGACCACACACTGACTCCTTTCCCCTTGACCTTTGACCTTTCCGTTCCACATAGTCACTCACCATCGTCCACTGTATCATACACTGAAGACTCTTTTTAAGACATACCTTGTATCACCTTTTCCCTTCTTGGTTGTTTTTACAATCTTATTGTAATTTTACTACAAAGATTCTGAATGTAACACATCCATTCAGTCATTTCTAGCCACAGCCATACAGTGGGAAGTTCAGGTCAACTGGACCAGAGATCAGAGTGTTTTGAAACAGGTTTACCATGTTATCTAAACCTGGGCTTTAGGGCACCTAAGTGGGGGTCAGGACCCCCTCTATGAGGTTACAAAATAAATTATAAAAGCTTCTAAAATTATTGACAGGACAGGAACGATGATACACACAAAATTATTTCTTCAGATTTTACTCCAATCTTTGCTTTTTCTTGTAAAATACTCACAGCTTTGCTTCTACAGACCTGTAAAACTATTCAGATGAAACCATTTAAGAAGGAAAAATAACCACTGGTTGAACGGCATACAACTCAAAGAGCAAAAGTCCAGCGTATAGTGCGGGGTATCAAATGGACATTGCTTTGTTTGAAAGGTGCACAAGTCAAAAAGGCCTGGTCACTTGTTTGTAAATGTCTCTTTAGCAGTGTTGTTGCCTCCTCATGTCTGAGAAGATTAGCTGTTTGAGTATCATAATCAATGGGAACGATGGACAGAACTACAGAAATAAGCCCCGGCTGTAAACCTACTGTCTCTGCTCTACTGCCTGTCAGCTCTGAACTGCAGTTTGCCATTGGCAACGTCTACACTGTTTTAAACTGACCAATGCTACGCAATACAAAATGTGGAGAATTGTGACGTTATGTGGGATGTCAGACAAAGGGACATAAGTCTGTGCAGTGGGACGCCTGGTAACCCTACATGTGTTACATCAAATGAGTCATTAAAGAAGGCTTGCAACAAATTAGGATACAGGCCCATCACCCTGCTGACAAGTAATTTAAAATCTACCATCACTACACAACTATTTAATTATGAGGTTTTATTTGGCTTAAAGGAAAACATTAACATGTTCTAAGAAATCGTTGTGCTGACACATTTAAATATCTGACTAACACTCGTTTACTGATACATGAAACTAACGCTTTAGTATGCAGGACGAAACATCTTGACACCATCATACTTCCTGAAAAGCCCCACAGCAGACTGGAGGCTGCTCCTATTGTATTAGTGGAAAAATAAATCCCATTTACAGGACATGACCTATCTAACCTAAAGCTAAATGCAAACAAGGTGAACAAGTTCTCTGTCCAGAGAATCCTTGTCTCACCTGACTGTAACCGAAAAATAAATAAGTAAAAAGTTAGTTTCTAAGAAGGAAATTTCAGTCTGAGAAATGTTTTATGTTACCTGCCTTTTCAGTGATGGAATTCTCCAGACTTTCCAAAACTACTAAACGAGTGCTTACTTTGGTTTATCTGACACGGGTATGAATTGGTTTCCATCATAAAACATATCAGTCTGAACTTGTGCTTGTTCTCCTGCACTGAGTTGGTGTGGCGTTCCCCACGGCTCGGTTCTTGGGACAATACAGTTTCTGTAAAAATGTAAGTTGTTAATTGGCTAGATTGTTTTAATTTGATTTGGTCTAATAATGATTGTTGATTAGATGTAAAAAAAAAAAAAACAGTTTTAATGTCATCTCACTTTGTGCTCTCTGAATAGACAAGCAATGATCTGATTACCTAGTGGCATGGCTCTTGGTTGGTCCACCACTTTGTTCCAGACTGAAAAATCTCCCCAACTCGCCTTACAGACATCCATCATCACCAGAAGATGAATCCAAATGACTGTGGTGATCCCCTGATCTATCATGTTGTGCCACCACGAGGTTGACAGTTTTGGCTTTTAAAGGTCACATATTGTAAAAAGTGAGATTTTCATGCCTTTTATATTATAAAGCAGGTTTAAGTGCTATATAAATAGTGCTAAACTATCAAAACGCTCAATATACGGAGAAATACATACAGCCCGTATTCAGAAATTGTGCGTTTGAAACAAGCCGTTAGGATTTCTGTCCATTTGTGATGTCACTAATACACAATATTTAGACAATTACAGGGTTTTAAACATAAACATTCTAAATGTGTCCCAGTTTGTTTCCTGTTGCAGTGTATGTAAATAACATCAGCTCACAGGAAGTATACATGGACCCAAGCTGTTGCAATTCCGTTGAAATGCACTAAAACGGAGCGTTTCAGATGGAGGATAAATACAGGTATGTTCAGGCAGACAGTATGAGGAAAATGAAAGTTTTTTTGAACACTACAGTATGTAAACATGTTCTAGTAGAAACACAAAATACAAGTAAGAACCTGAAAATGAGCACAATATGGGGCCTTTAATGAAATGTCTCTACAACTGCTGGATTGATTACCATGAAGTTTGGTACACTTACACTACAGGATGAAATTGAATCATTTTGGTGATCCCTTAGGAAGTTCACTCAGAGTGCGTAGACCTCCTCCAAGGCTGTTTCCAAGTGAAAATAATGCTTGTATCCACCCTGTGATTCAGATCCGCTCCAAAATTGAACGGGTTGCTCCACCCTTCCACCAAGTTTTCATGAAATGCGGACCAAAACATAACCTCCTTGGCGAAGGGTAACTAATTTACATTCTCATCAGTCTCAGTTGTACTTTGTGTTAAGTGCTAATTAACTAATGTTAATGTGCTAACACGCTTAACTGAGATGGTAAACATTATACCTGCTATACATCAGCATGTTAGCATTGTCATTGGGAGCATGTTGCCATACTAGCATTTAGCTCAGTACAACCTCTGGCTGTAGACTCTTGTTTGATTTATGAGTTTAAGGCTTTATTTCATTAAGGCTCTTTTTCCCCCAGATATTTCACTCCTTTATCAACTAGAATGCAACTTCATATTGTCATATATTGTCATAGCGATGCTATCAAATAAATAATAAAGTCTCCTAAATAATTTGGCTTCTGTTTCATAATTTAACATCTGACTCTGATTACTAGACAAACCTGCCCCCGTTGTCCTGGTTGATGCCATAGATCTGACAGAATTTAACAATCAAGCACGGAGAAGACTTTCAGAAGTTATCTTATCTTCTAATCTGCGCCTGGTTTCGATTATTAATTTTGTTACATTTTCTTGTCTGCTCTGTGATTAATATTTGAAAAATTCTCATACAGGATGATTGATAGAATGCTCTGCTCAAATGTCAGATTTAATATTGTATTTCACTGAGCTGCTACTAACGTGACCAAATGTGTTCTGCCCTGATAACATATAGCTCTACATGCACTATTCATACTTCATAACCTACTTGAATAATTCAGTCCGGTGTTGATATCATTAAGTGTGAGCTCATTTTCAGAGCTGTTGCTTCTGAAGGATGAAGCCAGTTTCTGTGTGACCTTCAGCGTGTTTGCTGCAGACTGACGGTATACTGTAGGTAAACCCAGACAGGTTTCCCAGCACAGCTGCACAGCTAAACCTCGGCACAGCCCCTTCAAAGGGCTTTAAGGATTCAGAGCCCACTTTATCAGCTGGACAAGGGAAAGCCCATCTCTTACCGTTATGCAGCATTAAGGAAAAAATGTGGTGACCTTTTACATTTTTTTTTACTGGAAAAAAAAAAAAACATCCCATGAGGAATGAGAGGCGGAGGTCGATTTGAGAGTGTACTCATTCTCTGGTTAATGTCCAAAGGCCCCCCTATCTAATCCTCAGGTCGCATTAAATCCAACAAGCCGAGCAGTCATTTGTGTTTTCAATTATGTAGTCACTGCTGCAGGAACTTTCTGTTTCTTCCTGAGAGACAAAGTTTTAACTGCTATATGTTACTGTTAGCTGTTTAAACAGATGGGCATAGAAAGGTATGAATCCATCACTTAAATATCACTTTCTTTGTAATTTTCCACAAACTTTATAAAGCACATGAGCAGCTTTTGATATATCATTTGACTAATAACATGTGCAACGTTTTCCTGTTGAAGTCTTGGTGGACATCCAGTGAAACAGTTTTCGTTGAGGAGAACCACTGCAGCTCTATTCGTGATGACTAAACTCTAACTTTAATGTTGTAATGCTTTAGGGTTATTTGTAACTTTGATCTGAATCCAATTTTTGTGTGGTGTGTGAAATAATACTGATTTATTATTAATATGCACAGTGCACGTGCACAGTAACTAAGTACATTTACTCAAGTACTGCATTTAGTTAATATGATTTTGAAGCATTTGTTCTTTACTTGAATATGTTCATTTTCTGCCACTTAATACTAATACTCTACTACATTTCTGAGGGTATTTAATTTGTTTCCTCCACTACAAGTCTGACTATAATTAGTTACTTTACATATTAAGATTTTACATAGGAAACCTATGATCATCTTATAAAATGATGTAATGTTTTCTATTAAACTACCCAACAGTATATGAAATGCTTAACATGTTTTTTACATGCTAACATCGACAATAACACTCCGAAAGGGGCTTCCAATATTAAAGTTA
This sequence comes from Sebastiscus albofasciatus, assembly GCA_916701655.1. Taxonomy (NCBI): domain Eukaryota; kingdom Metazoa; phylum Chordata; class Actinopteri; order Perciformes; family Sebastidae; genus Sebastiscus; species Sebastiscus albofasciatus. Next base: position 114,057 of record CAKAOI010051637.1, read on the forward strand.
TATTTCTATAATTTTACTTACAATTTTAAATGCAAGACATTTACTTGTAACAGTATTTGGAAAATACTAATGGACACTTCTTCCAGCACTGATTATTAGGGTCATTTCTAATAATGGAATACATTTCTACTGCTACTTTTCTAAGCACATTACTTTTTGGTGTTGGATTTTGAAACATGTTTAAATTAAGAATTTGAACCTAATGATTTTCCCATCTTTGGGTCTGGACTTGTACTGTGACTGATGACTTAGTGTGTTTGCTGCTTTACTAACCTGCCTGCTTTAGTAATGATCATCTCTGTGCCGGCCTCGTGGAACTTCTTCCACAGCTCCCGCTCATGAAGAACAACCTTAATGTTCTCAATGTTCTGAAAGAGAGAAAGGAAATCACTGTCACACACACAAACACAATGTCATTTAAAGTATTTGCATATAAACACCCTACAGAGCAATGTATAAAATCCTCTGCAGTATATGTCAAACATAAAATCAACTCCATTTCATTTGTTTTGACACCTTAAAAAAGATTCATCAGTTAATGAAGAGCTGGGTTCAGGTACTGTTGGTATGACAGCCCACACCTTTTAGTGTAAGCAGATGTTTCCGCCGTTTCTTTCTCCACTGAACCTCGTTAGATGTTTTAATTTTTTTTTTTTATTAAAAAATCAGCATACATCTTACTAGAGATTCATCCTTCCATATCTCAACAGCCTACATAGTGAAGCCATAATATGTAACTGTGTGTTTTTTTTGCCGTGTGGACTCAAGGGTCTCCATGCGTATACCTGGTCGGGCTCACTGGAGCTGGGAATGCTGGGAGCTGTGGAGGGGCCCATTCGTGACTGGTTTGGAAGGAGATCCGTCTCCCCGCCGGTCTGGACCCGGCTCATACATTCATCCGTCACAGCTGAAAGCTTCTCCTGCAGCATCTCTGCACGATTAGAAGAAAATACTCAGCTGTCAGACTTATCAGTGAGTAGCTGTGAAAGCAGAGAGAACATATAATGGAGACTCCCTAATGAAAATAATACATCTTATGAATCCCAGAAATGTTGGTCACTGCCATCAAGTTCAGCTCAAACGCACATATTCAGTATAGCCTTTATACATGTGCAGTGCTCGCCACACTATGTTGTTGCACTGACCTTTTCTAATGAGTATGAGGTGCTGTTGGCCTTTTGCCAAGTATGAACTATTAGACTCAAATTCTACATTAATCTACATTATTTTACTGTGACTACAGACAAAATGATGAATTATGTAACTGATGAAAAAATACCTTTGCCTAAAAAGCATTGTATCAACAGTGTTGGAATGGATTATGATGTTGACTTGCCTGCGAGGCTCTGTATTATTATCATTATTTATTTATTTTTTTAATTTTTAGTTAACTGACATTTAAATTTGATCAGTGTTAACACAATATGCAAGCAACTTAATGCAATTTAATGTAAATGTAAGTAATGTAGAGGTAAAATGTTGATGTTGCAGCCCAGCAGATGTTGACAGCTCACACATTTTCAACAGAATGGAAATTGAAATATTCAATATTTAATTGTAGCGTATAAAATCCCTCTCTTTCCTGAAATGAATACCCGTCTTGCTCTGAGAATATCCGCTGCTGAGGTGTTTTAATATAAATGCCATCTCCCACTACAAGAAAAAAAAAGTGTTACTTGAATTGCATTAAGCATTAAGTCGAACTGAAGGATGTCAAATGTGGACTTAAAAATCGTTCTTTTTCTCTCGTCTCAGCTCCATCAGCGTATGTTTGTAATATAAAATATTATAACTCCTCAGCAGAAACCAGGTCATTTGTTTGGATTGGACTGGCTGTTCAGCCATCAGTTGCTGCTGTTGCTGAGAAAGTCTGGCAAAGTCGCTTGTTGGGGAGGAAAATAGGCTAACTTGTGTTAACCTGAGCCAAGTAGTATTTACAGTGGCTTATTATGTAGACATGAAGAAAATGGTTCAGTTGAACATGTGGGGAAACGTCACATTCATTTAACATGTTCAGTTGACGCGATTAAAGACCACGTTTCGAAAAACTGTTTGTACTGTTAGATTCAACATGGACAGAATAAATTCCCAAAGATATGAACAATACAAAATCACGAGATTTCAACTATTTTAAATATAAAAAATATAAATATAGGAAAAACAAAAACAATACAAAATCACTATTAACATTTCATCTATTTTAGGGGCTGCAGAATAACTGAATGCAATATTTAGTCGTTCAGCATCAACACTGCTTCATTGCTTCCCATCATGCAATGGGGCAAACTTCACACATCTGTTCATCTTCTCCTCTTAGAGGAGTGAAGAGTGCACAAAATCCTGCACAATTTTTTATTGAGCTGTTCGTCCTGTACGAGTCCCAGAACCGAAACAACCGTCTCCCCATATAGACTTAAAGCGGCTCCATGGCAGGCAGTCAGCAAGTCAACAGCTCAGGTTTTATTTCAGATTTGTGGAAGAGACTCTGGATCAAAGCCTCAGCAAGCAAATCACACTGACATACTGTAATCATAACCGCAGTAAAAACGTAAAAACCAAGAGTGCAGTTTGGTATGAGAAGACATGTGAAGAGCAGTTTTTAATTAAATTATGAAACACGCAGTTTCAATCTAGATGGATTCGATGTTTTTTTAACTGGAAGTCAATGAAGAAAATAATGTGAAACTAACAAGTAAAAATGGAAGATGTATTTATCCTTGTCATTATGTTGACAGTCATAAGTCCTTCTGTCCACCACACCTATACAGAACCACTGCAGATTGTCTTTCACACTGCTTCATAACTCCACATCTGTGTCTGTGTCTCATCCTGCTGCTGCTGCTGCTGCTCTGAGCTTCACGTCGGCCTCATCCGCCTCCACACTGTTTTCTGAGTGCTACTCACGAGGCTGGAACTATTTGGTGAAGGGATTAACAAACTTCAAAAACATTTACTTTATTAAAAAAAATTCTCTTTTTCTGGCCTGAATTTTAAAAGTATTTCAACACTTCTACACCGACATTTTTCATTTTTCCAACTATATAATTTATCTTTCATATCATGGTTCAGTTTCAGCTACTGTCTTTCACACTGACCACAAGTTCTCGTCACTCTCCCGTGACTCTGTTGTGTTCTATATGACAATCTCTCTGAAGAAATGAGGCATAAACTATACCCAAAGTACTGTATACGTCAGTGTGAACTTTCTTCTCCCTGCCCCTCAAATCCCAGAGCTGTTCCTGCTCCTTAGTGTTGCACGATGGGGATGTGGGCCAGTCAGTAAACACATGGAGGACGGCCTCTCTCTGTCTCTTAGCCATGAAAATGGAGAGGCGGCGTCCAGTGTAAACTGATGGAGACATTTGTGAACGCTAATAAAGATAAGGGGCTGACAGGGAAAATGACCACAGAGCCTTAAACTGGACCTTTCACTTCAGTGCTGTTTAACTAAGCAGCACGAGCCAGAACCCTGTTTCTGTTTCTCTGGACACTCAATCTCAAAACATATGCCTCCTACACACACACACACACACACACACTGTGCCATTTTATTACCTGTCAACACTGTAAAGTAAATATATCAAAACAGAAGTTCTGTGCTAAAGTGACTGAAAAGGTGAGAAAGAAATGTGTGTGTGTGTGTGTTAACTGAGATAGCTGTACTACATTTCAATCTGCCGCCATTTTGTGTCTGCAGCTCTGATGCATGAAGGCCTAAAGCATAAACAGCTTTTCAGTCTATAGACAACAAACAGTATTATATCATGAATACGTAAATAAAACAGGTAAAAAAAACAATCATTTTCCATTTTTCCATCTCCATTGCAATAGTTTGACAATATTTAATTACACTTCACTGCAAATCTGCTTCAGCCTACTGAAACAGATTAAAGCCGAGGTCTGGTATTTAATCTAACAACATTGCAATTTGTCTTTTTTTCCAAAGATGAAATGCAAATGACCACTGTCATCAAGTGTGGCTCTCCAACCACATGCTCCATAGGAAACAAAAAGAATAATAGGCCTATACCCACTGTCTTATCCATGCAGGGCTACTTTAGGATAATTAGGAACAACTCAACAACACCCTCGATATTGGAAAAAAGAAATTTAAACATCATTAATTTAAAATCATAGCCATTATTTCAGTAGCTTTCAAATTGCCATCTTCTAATACCTGCCAATATTCAAGCAATGAAATTAAAATCATGTAATTATGTACAATAATTATTATTATTATTATTATGTGAAAATAAAGTGTGTGAAAAATAAAATAAATTATAGCCCCCATCTGTAGGAAATAAGACCAACATTTTCCCATGTGATATTATTAGCCTATTACATAACAATAACAATGTAATGTAAAAAAAAAAAAAAAAAAAGATATACAAAAAACCCCCAGAAGGACAGCCTCTTACAGTATTATTCTATGATAATTTGCTGGACCACTTCAGCCTCTTTCACTCTCTCCTGCTTTCTCCCCCTATAACTGTCAGATTCAGATCTTCCATATCAGCCTGTGGATCGGTGGGAGTTCAGTAGTCTAATGATCGCAACTGAGTCTCCTCTCACAGGATGACACTGCAGCCTATTTTAAAGCCTATATACTAGTCCTCTGATACCGTCTCTCTGTTTACAAGCAAGCAGATAATCAGCAGATAATGACTTTACAGTTGCAGCTTATCAGAAGCAGAAACAGACGCGTCTCTACTGTACCTCACGCAGTCAGTCAGCTATCATCTGCTTAAATCCATCCCTGTGCAGCAGCTCTCTGTCTTCAGCCTGTTAACAGCGGGGTGTTTTCCTACTACCTACTACACACACGTGGGTTTAAAAGCGCCTGTTGTCAAAGAAGCGGGAGTCTGGATGGAGGCTGCAGCGGCGGCTGTCTGCTGGGAAGTGTGTCAGTGCGTCGCTCGGTTCGGCTGCTTTAGTGCCTTTCAGCTTCTCTTCTGCAGCACCAAACCAAACCAAAGCTGCAATCTGCGCCTGTGCGGTGCGCACTGAGGTGGGGCGGGGGGGCTCTCTGTGTTGTGTACACACACACACACACACACACACACACACACACACACACACACACACACTCACACACACTTGATCAGACCACTTTATGAGTGTGAAGTGTGAAGGCTGCAGATGGAGATGGAGAGAGTGATTTGTCCCCCCATGTGTCTCTCTCTCTCACCGGGCTGGCCCTGACGCTGCAGCCGGGGAGCAGAGCCTCCCAGGCGGACTGAGCCTCCTCTGAGCCTCGGTAACATCCAGTGGTCACTGGATCAACCAACACCACCACCATCTACATTTATTATTCAATTCAATTCAACTTATTTTTATAAACAGAAGTTATCTCTGTAATCTATAATAAAATAGATTATATATATATATATATAATCTATTTTATTATTAGAATATATATATAATCTATTTTATTATTATTATTATTATACTATTTTATATATAATAATAATAATAATAATAATAATAATCGTATCTGTCTCACTCAGCCAACATGCACTTTTGCAATACATTACCAATCATTTCCCACATTATCTTGTTTTGGGGATTAATAAGATGGTTTATTGTATTGCCTGATGGACCAGCCAGTCAGTATCAAGCCGCTGTGAGGTGAACCGTCTCCACGTGGTTCCTCCAGGTCAGCAGGTTGGACTACTACACCTTCTAGGAAGTCTTTCATTCACCTGCTCACTGTCTAAAAGGGGCTATATAGACCTGCTGGCCACATAATGCACAAAACCATCTACAGCAATTATTAGAGCCGAAAAAAACCCACAATTTGACCCTCTAGTGAAATAACCTAAATATATAACTCCAGCCTTCAGCTGCTTCAGGAAAATGATGATCGCACTTCAGCGATGATCCACCTGAAGAATGAGGCCTTTTTCCCAAGAATGATTCTCTGTTATCCACCAAAGGAGATGTTACCTCTGATCAGCAACATGTTTCAATCAATTGATTTGCAAAACAATAGCTGTTAATATTTAATATCAATTAATAGCCTATACAGTAACAATAATATAGGCCTCAAAAACGATCCGTGATCTCTCAAAGGAAACATTCTTCCTCCATCTATAGCCAGTAGATCCAGACTCGTAAAGTAATTTCTGCTGATTTACAAAATTAAATGTAATAAAAATATGTTTGGCCTATATCTGACGACCTCGAAAATTTGAAATCAAAACCTCTTTTTTTCAAAAGTGTAAAATAAATCAAATTACATAAAATTAAAACAATAAACACAAACAATACCAACAGATAAATACAACTGTCACACACTTCAAAATTTGAGCACAATATCCAGTTATGCAACACACAAAACACTTATAATACCTGAACAGACACAATTTCTACAACGATTTCAGTGAAAAAAAAAAATCCATCTCGATCCATAATGGACTTCAACGTAGGCTAATGATGTAGGCCCACTGTACAGAGTCTCCTAATACTGAGCTTTATTATTCACTAAACACTTTGGTTGTCTATTATCAGAGAATGGACCCGTTTTGTTACAATAAAGAAAGTTTTATTGGAACTTTTTTTCCCATCTTCTCACCCTTCACAGTTCTCTCTGTTACATACTGTTTATTCGGCTCTTTATATACATTATGTTAGAAAATAATAATTTAGGGAGTTCCCCAAACCAATGGTATCATATTAACGATTCTACATTAGTATTATTATTATTTTAACTTTTTATTTTGATCATGTGTCTCTGAGTTATTATGGTTCAACTCGGAGCCTACTTAGCCAACTTTGAAGAATCGCAACAGATTGAAGTTTTAGTTGTTTTCTGGTTTTTCACACTGCATGTAGGTTATATATATGTATATGTATATACATATATATAGGATTATACTCAAAGAATGGTTTGATTTAGGCCTATAGAATTACTTTGGTAAATTGGAGATTTGTTATAATAAAAAAAAACGCAGTTAAAGTCTCATTTGGATCATGCGTAAAATCACCCTTCACTGTCAAATAGCCGCTTTAATGTAAAACCATTTGAAAATAATATTCAAGAAAATGTTAAACAGCAGCACACAGGTTATTATGCTGTGGTGGCACGTTGCCCGCGTGTGTGTGTGGTGTGTGTGTGTGTGTGTGTGTGTGCAGGCCTCGCGCTGTATTTGCAGGTGAAATATGCGCTTGTGGTTTTGCAGTTAAATGAAGCATAAAGTCTGCGGCGCGTCTATAAATCAGGTGCCAGTGTGTGACTTATTATATATCTGTTGGTGACATGAGCGAATGAACGGCCACCGTCGGTGTGTTTGCAGCTCTGCTCTGCTGCCTTTTCACAGCAGCCTGATAGTTTCTGCTGACAGACACTCAAACTACCGACTCAACTCTCCAACTGCTGAGAAGTGGAGATGGAGCTGCTGCTTTATTCTCCAACCTCAAACTATTAACTACATACACACTACTTCACTTACACTCTAAACATCACATCCTCAGTTTCATTTACTCACATCTAAAGTCTAAATACATCATTTAAGTCATTTTTTATTCTATAATTTCAATATTTTTATTTTTTTTACATTTAATCTGCTTGTTGATTTAACTAAAATAAGGCCTGAGGTGTGTTTAGGTGAGTGAAATGGTGTCTCTCCACACTGCAAAAGAAAGAAAGAAAGATGTGGCTGCATTTATCCCAGTAAACGCCCTTATTCTGTCAGAGCCAATTAGAAAGATCAGCCAAATTACCCAGAACACAATTATACTAAAGCTTGAACACCTTCAGAGCCAAAAGTATTCAGCATTTGGTACAAAAGGGAGAATTGTGGGCTTTAAATTGCCCAGCTCTTATAATACCATGAGATAAAAACAAGCTGTCTACTATAAATATAAATGTATATTTGCATGCATGTTACACACAATGTGTGCCCCATGGTCATAAGGCCAAAGCCTATGGAATTACTGTAGGTGAATTTTTAGGTGGCAGAAATTTGACCATGTCCACAAATGTGAGCAGTAGTGGATCAGAAAAAGATGTTTCATGCATTAAAAAAAATTTTTTTTTTTTTTCATTTTGACATTATGTGTTTGGGATCTCTGTGTTCTTACCTCTCTGCTTTACTCTCAGCTCAGCCTGACCAGCCAGTCCTTCAGTGTCTCCAGTGTCTCCACTTGGGGTAATGTCAGTCCTCACTGTGCCGGACCCATGCAGCACCTCTAGTATCTGCTGCAATCAAAAAGTTAGATTTTTTTTTATAGCAGCAGAATTGAGGGGAATTGAACCTAGACTTAGACACACTCCCACCGTCACGTGGTCGGAGCAGCAGGAGGAGGTTTGCAGCTGCAGTCACTCTGACACCAGTGTTGGACTGGGAAATATGACTTCCATTTTGGTTGAGGATGGGAGACGAACACCATCCACGACCTCTCAGAATTCATATGAAATAACGTATTTTAACTATATTCTCATATGACCTTCCATCAGTATGATAGTTCCTAATGTGCTCATGAGATTTCAGACAAAAGCACAGTTCATGCACCCACAATCAGAATTAACTCCATATAGGTGTATCCTCCACTGAACCTTAACGGCAACATATTCTATATCAAATACAATATATTTGTGTTTATATGGTTGTGAATTGAAACATCTTGCTTGTGTTCCATATTATCATCTGTATTATAGGAACATTGCTGTATTTTCATGTTAACATCCTGCTCTTTTCAAAGTAATATTTCATTCATACCAAAAAAGGGAAAATTGGTCCAAAATAGTTGATTCTCTTTCAAATAAACTGTCCTTATACTTCCTTTTTGGATTGAGAAAATTCACAGTTATACTTCTGAAGCTAAATAAACAATTTAAAAACTTGTCCAATGTTCTCAAAATTACACTGTCACATAACTTAAAACAGGATTATTGTTTTAGCTAAAGAAAACTAGATCTTCTGGAGACACATAGATTCACAGGATAACAATGACGTGCAAGAAAATCAACAACTTCCTGTTGTTTCTCAAAGTGAAACGTCCACTTTTCTGATTATATGGCATTTTAAGGCGCCATGCGGGGTTGGAGAAAATACAAATTTCATTTCAGCTCTATGTTATTGAAACATACACATTTGTATTTTTTATGGTAGTGAATGAAAGTGCAAAATAAAGTCAAAGTATTTAATGTGAAAATATCTGCTCACAACACAAACAGCTCATGAAAAACTGGATTTTTACAACAGCACAATATCATATACAAGTGCTGTTGTTATTATTATATAATCCAGAGTTGAAAACCAGGTCATTTTCCCCTTTAGGGCACTGGAATTGGACCGTTTTCAAATAGTGAATCTGCATTTTGCATTGCTGAAAAACAAGTCTCCCACATATCTGAATGAATGATTCAGACATTCATACATAATCTGATTTGCCGCTCTTACATTTTACTGCCAATTCAGTGATTTTTTGTCCGGTTAGAAATGTCGGTTGCTGAATATTCCTTCCATTTCCCTCCTCCCTGTGTCTTATCAGTCCTTTAGGCTGCATGTCTCAGACACCTCAGAGATTGTCAAGCTGAAAACGTGGTTCATCTTCAAAGTGGTGCAGTGGGTGAACTGCTTCGATTTCACTCATAGCTGCTGTTGGTGTCTTGGTTGAAGGAGTGAGTGGGGTGGGGGGGGGGGTGTCAGATTTACAGTGGAGTCTGACCTTTTTCTCTCCCTGGCAAAACATTTCCTTGTGTAATTGGCAGGAGGCGGGGTCCGGCGAGTGCACACCGCCACATTTCTTACTCCGTCGGCTCTAGGCCTCCTTGTTTCTTCTACAGTCAAAATGGCGGAGTGCTGAGGCTCCTTTTCTTATTAGCTGGATACAGTGTCAGGCCCCTTCCCCCTCCTCATTCTCCACACTGCTTCATTTCTAATCACCGATTGGCCATTTTCGCTCCCGGCCAATGTTGAGCCTCAGCGCGTCACAGACAAGGTGGAGATTTCTGTTCCCGCTCGGCTCCTCAGACCTCCGGTCTGACACTGTTCATGGCTGGCGTCCAATACATTGCACATGCACGCTTTGGTACGTATTAGGATGGAGTTGCTCTGAACTTCATGTATTTGGATTCAATATCTGAGTGATCATCCCACCCTTTCTCAGTTTGATTTAAAGATGGAGGTGCCTACAGTTAGAGCACTTTGAAAACTACTTTCCTGTTTTTGTGTGAGAGAAACCTTTAAAGCTGCACTATTCAATATTTTTTATATGAACTATGGATCAAATGACTATGAGTAATGTGAAAGGTATTGCTCATAGTGATGAACCCACAGATAGTTAGCATTCTGCAGTTCCCCTCAGCTCTAAGCATTTTAGCATCTTTTAGTTCATTGTTTTGGTTTTACAGCCCAGAACTTCAGTCTCACTGCTCTCATCAGTCTTGTTTTGCAGCAGCGGCAGGTAGCTGTTTTCAGAAAGAACCCCCCCCCCTCTGATAAACCCAGTGTACACTTCCTTTCTAGCACCAACGAGCAGACACATCAAGTTAGCAGCTAGTGTGTGAATATAGTGCAGTTTTTAAAAAGTCTGGAATTTCCCTTAGGGGTTGGTGGAGACCAAAAACAGAGCTAAATGGAGAGTAAATGTACTTACCGTCGTCATAACAACTTTATTAGGTGATAATATGCCAGTGTTGTGTTTACTGGTCGTTCCGCCCCAAGTGGCAAAAAAAAAAAATATATTGACATTTTGTTGTTGCAATCCAAGAACACATCTGGAAAAAAAAGGATCCCAACTCAAGGTTCACTTGCTAGGTTTTTCCTTAGCTTTCAATTGTATCATACAGTTTTCATCTCTGGAAGTTGTCATGCGGACACGGATCTGTTAACATGGTATGCCCTCAGTGGCTGTTATGATATCATCCATATCATTTGTACGACTTCTCATCCATGTTTTTGCTTTAAAGACAATGCAGTCCAGTTGAAAACTCCAGAAAAAGCTAGTAAGTGGACCTTGAGTTGGAACTGTTTCGTCAAACGTATTCTAACTCAAGAATCCTGGAGATTCTGAAACATTTTCTCAAAAGCTTTTCTGCAGTCCAGGATACTAAAGGGTGATTCAACTGGAAAAAAGGTCTTGACTTCTAGAAAACAACTATCCCCCCTTAAAGCAATGGTTGCTATGTTTTATTTGTTTGGACCTTAGCTACGTGTTGTGTTGTAGAGTTGTTTTGAATATGTTACAGACTACATCTTCATTATGTGGAGGAATTAAGCCGTGCGGTCACATTAGACCAAGCCGCAAATCCTCTGTGGCCAATTAATGGAAGCATTTTAATTTAGTCACAAACATTGGTTTGACACATTTGGAAGTTGGCCGGGTGTTTCCTCTTGCAGTTTGGGGAATTCTATAAAATGCAAATAAGCATCTATGCCTCCAGCGGCAGCTATGTGAAAATCACTTGGTTGGTTAACTTGGTAGAATCAACCATATTATAGATGATTAACAATTCACCGTTGCTTTCTCTAAAATGTTTCAACACTTTTCATAGTTTACTGACACAGAGATATGGTTTTCCTCATAAGAACTCTACTGAAACTATCATACACAGCATTCATGAGTGTGAGCATCCACTGCAGAGCAGTTAACCACCAGCTCTGAGCAAACGGTGAGGATTATAGCCGCCGAGCTCCATCACACATGAGGGAGAAGTCAATGCCTCCCGCTTTCTATCAACAGCCACAGACACACTGTTGCACTTTCGCCAAACACTGTTAGCAAGGAACTGATGGAGCTGCTGCAGAGGTCACTATACACACTTCTGCTTCTACGTGACCCTGACTAGTAAAAAGGGTTTCCCTACATCAGTGCTCTGCAACCTGCTGCGAGCCACATGCATCTCTTTAGCCCCTCTCCAGTGGTTCCCTGTGGATTTTTAAAAATGGAAATGAATAACTGTTTTTTGTTTACATTTTCATTTTTATTTATCATTGTTGTAGGTCTATGGTACGACTGTACGACGGAGTGTTAGGGCCACATTGAGGGAAAAAAATAAATCTGAGATTTCAAGAATAAGGTCGTAATATTATGAGAATAAAGTCATATTATTATGAAATAGTAATTTTACGTGCTATATTCTTTTTTTCTCGTAAAGTTATGAATTTCTTCTTGTAATATTACATTTTTTTTCTTGAAAAGTCGTGACTTTATTCTTGTAATGTTACAACTTTTTTCTTGTAATATTATGACTTTATTCTGTAAATCTCAGATTTTTTTTCCTTCAATGTGGCCCTAATACTCCGTAGTACATTTGCACTTTGGCCCTCACTGCATTAGACTTATATACTATACACTTAGACTATAAACTGTGTTATCTTCATCACAATGCTCAAATATTTTGCAGCTCCAGACAGATTTTCTTTTTTTTTTTTTGCCTAAAATGGCTCTTTTGATAGTAAAGGTTGCTGACCCCTGCCTTACATACGCAACTCAGCATATTATTTATGCACATCTGCAATTACACCCAGAAAGTCATACTTAAAAACGTACAATTATGGATATCTACATTTC
>CAKAOI010051637.1:134746-193597 GCA_916701655.1 Sebastiscus albofasciatus
GTCGAAAAAAAAGTGATAGCATAGTATGTGCAAAAAAAGTCATAGTATAGTATATTAAAAATAAGTCATAGTATAGTGTGACGAAAAAAAGTCATCGTATAGTATGCCGAAAAAAAGTCATAGTATGGTATGTCGAAAAAAGTCATAGTTTAGTATGTAAAAAAAAAAGTCATAGTATAGTACATCGAAAAAAAGTCATAATATAGTATGACGAAAAAAAGTCATAGTATAGTATGTTGAAAAACAAGACTCGGTCAAAACCGAGTATATGGCTGGACCGTATATGTGAATTTGTGGCTAAATTGTGACACAAATAGTCAGTGGTCATGTCTATAATAATTTGTGAACAGTTTTTTCCACTTATATCTTAATGTTTGATTGAAAGACAACTTATAATGAAGCAAATGACATTCAGTCATAGTAAATGGTAACATTTACTAATCAGTATATGATTCTCTTCAAGGTGAAAAGGTATTAGCATGACATACAGTATGCAAGGTTAAAAGTATTTAATTTTTTTCTTAAAGCATTTGTATCAAAAGTATTCAACATATGTGTGTAACATATACATACTTTGCAAAAGTTTATCAGCGTTGATATTCCCGCTGTCATCACTGACGTTGTTGCTGCCGTATTTATTCCTCTGGAGTGTTAATGGAGCAGCTATAATGTTAGCATATCCTGGCACTGATCGATCCGAACTCCATTCAGAAAACAAGCTTTTTAAAAGTTGTTTGCTTGTCGTCTTGCGGACAGACCTGACAAAGCACGAATTTGTTTTGTTTTTTTACTAATCAGCATCATTATGTAGTTATTTCGGCACACTTTTGAGTCGTTTACAACAACGTCGCTGCCATATTTATGCCTAGTTGACATTATGTTGAGTGTTGATGGAGCAGCTGGATCTGTCACTGATCGATCTGAACTCTGTTCAGAAAACAAGCATTTTAAAAGTTGTTTGATTGTTGTCTTGCGGACAGACCTGACAAAGCATGAATTTGGTCTTTTTACAAATCGTCATCATTATGTTGTTATTTCGGCATAATTTTGATCAGTTTTTTGCAATTAAATCACAGCACAGTCTGTTTATTTTGGGTTCATACCGCAGTTGCGACGTGTGGCTTGCTAGATAGTCAGTTCAATGGCGCTGTATGTGAATACAGCTCTCCGCCGGGTGACGTTATGAACCCAGACACGATGGCATTTGGCTTTCTGACATATCTGGTACTTCCATAACATGTACAAAGCGGCAACTGTGGTTATTTCTTTCATGGCTGATGGCGGAAATGGAGGTAAGCGAGGCGAAAATTTGCTTCGTGCTTGGTGTGAATGCACGGTAACACAATAGGAAGCACAACATAACGTAACTTAAACGAACATAAACAATAGCACATGCACAACGACAGCACTATGTAATGATAGATTGAACCACTGACACGCTCCCCAGTAAACGTAAACACGGAACTGTTCTCCGCCTTTTCATTTTGAAAGAGCAACGACCAATGAGGAAACTCCAACAGTCGGCCGACCAATCCTGTAACTTCATCACTCAGTCAGTCAATCAGTCAGTCAGTCAGTCACTCACTCACTCAGTGACAGACTTTTGCGTTTGTAGGGCTGGCCCAGCCAAAAAGTCATAGTATAGTATGTCGAAAAAAGTCAGAGTATCATAGTCAGTCATTTAGGTACTTGATCTAAAACTCCCATTTGAACTTCTGTCATTGCTTACTCTATATTTTGCACCCTTTTCAACTCTTATCTACTGATTCATACTCTATTCAAATTGTTCCACATCTTTCATACATGAGGAGTTTTATACAACTTTTGAATCCCATTGATACTTTTTGAAAATATTCAACACAGCTGAGTGAGATTTCCTAAACTGACCCAACCACATCCCACTTTTCCAACTCATTCAGCTGCTTCTTCATCCATCCTTTATTATAAATATTATAATATTTAAAAAGCCTCTTGGATCAACTGGAAAACACATTGGCACAAAGCTGAAAACAGGGCAGTTTTTCCGAGCTCAAGAAAAGCTGACTTTTTAGAGATACATGGTTCTCTCAGGACAGCGACGCTGCAATATGATGATCTTATAAAAAATACAATATGATGCATTGCTGTAAATTAAACTATTAGACAGTATATAAAGGAGTTCAAATTAGCAAAACCGTAAACATCTACAGCAGTAACACAACTTTCACCATGCAGCAGTAACATTATTCCAGAAACATCATACTGTATATAAAAGTAAAACACTGACAGGTCCTTCTGCATTTCAGTTTTGATCCTGAAGTACGTCCTGCATATAATACATACATATACAGTATGTGAAGGTTTTGAATGCAGGATGTTTACTTGCAGTGGAGTATTTTCACAGAGTGGTATAGTACTTTTACTGAAATAAATGATCTGAATACTTCTTTCACCGCTGAGTGTGTTTAGGTTCAAATGAATCATCTTCCACATAACTTTTACAAGAGATGACACTCGTGGTACTTTTCTTTCGTTAGTCAATGTTTGTAGTTTTTTTCCTGTGAAAATCACCAACCCCACAATAGGTACAACATCCCCACTCCTGAACGTTTGCACCACCATATTTGACTGTACGTTTCATGCACCGTTGCATTAACCTGTTATGTGGCTCTCAGATTGCACAAAGTCTTGTTTGGACCTGTAAACAGTCTGCAACAGTGCTAAATGATTATTGTTACTTTTATTGTTAACAAAGCAGTTTGGAAACTTGCTCTTCTGGCACTGAGCTGCAGTTTTCCTGTTGTCCCAATTACTAACTGGAGGTGTGTGTTATTTGACCAGCTGGTTTTCTGTCTTCGATGCTATCAATCACCCATAGTTGGTTGCTATATGATGAAAACAGTCCCAAACTAACAATAGTTTGACAAGATATATCTTAACCCAAGACCCATTCACTAGCCCTTTCCTATGCTTTCAGCTGCATGTCACAGTCTTCCTCGAGCGATAGAGATGTTAATGTGTGATTTATTGTTATTTTCAGTTTTAGTGTGATGAGAGTTTAAAAGGAAAAAGCTAGTGCGTGGCTTTTTTTTTGTCAAATTTCTGTCTCCCAAGTAAAGAATGAGTTTTTGTGCCTTTTAACATTGTAACAACAAAACAGAAAATCCTTTTCAACACTTGTCCTCTGTCGTATTCACAGGACTAAAAGCAGCAACAATAAGTCCAATTTAGCATCTGTCAATACCAATTCACAATGTGTGTTAAGAGTCAGGAGGTGTATTACCTCAGTGTGACAGTGGTTTGAGAAGTGTGTGACCAAGCTCTGTCAGATCTATGTCAGTTATTTAGTTTTAGATAGCCTTTTTAAATATTTGTATGAGCTATAAATAAGAATTATTAAATGGCCTTAGAAACTAATGAAGGTCACAAACAAACAGTTCTTGGTAGCGACCTCACACACAAAAACAAAATCTCACCCTCACACCCTTCCAGATGATTGAAAATGTGTGCCCGATCATAACTTTCTTTTTTAAAATGTATTTTCTTAATTACATCATATTTTCTATTGATTTTACTTCTATTAATATATTAACACAACTATTTAGCTTTTTCGTATGGCCATTATATTTTTTGACAGATTGTCTAAATTAATTTCATGTATTATTTGCAATTTTTGAAATGTCCATTCCTGATTTTTATTAAATTTCATATGATGAAGACATTCATAATTTATAACTTGAGACTGTTTCCTAAACCCATTAGTTTAGACTTATAGAGTATAAATATTGATTCAGTCTTAAATGAAACACCACAAATATTATCTGTAATTGCACTCAGATATGTATGATAATCATAAATTGTGTTTGCTAAAGCTGGTTCTCCTTTAATACTCATAACTATGCAATTCATCATCAAGTATTTGATGATGCAATGATCTTATTTGTAAAGTAAGTAAGTGTGCCACCTAGTGGTTGTTTGTTTTGGAAGCGGCGCTGGTTGAGAGGTGACCATCTGCTGGTGTAGGGATGCTGGACAAACTGGATACAGTATACAGTATATGTTATCAGTTAAGAAAGAAGGAATTTAAAAAATAACAGCTGTACATATCTGATATGAGCTCCCAACCAATCCACATATATTGCTAAATTGACTATGAGCTATATTGAGCTATATCCAGGTAAAAAAAAAATGTACACTGAAGTACACTTAGTTTAGGTATACTCATTATACTTCCATGTGCACATGATCAATGTACTAACAGTGTGCTATGTATTAACAATGTACTTGTATACTTGTATAATTATATATCATTATTGTGACTAAAGATGAATACTGAAATACATTTAAATGTACTTCACTGTACTATTTTGAGACAGCATTTTTACTAATACTGTACTTTTTAGAAATGTGCTTTCTTTATTCTAAGTATATTTTAATAAACTTTACAGATAACTATTAATACACTTATAATATATATATATATATAGTTATACCATTTTAAGTAATGCAGAATTAGTATATTTATTTTTAGTACATGCAAGTTGAACTTAATGAGATCTATTTTCAAGTACATTTATTATTATTTATTAAAACGTCCAGGTATCCTTGTATTATATTATATTTCTAATACACTACATTTTTTACCTGGGTAATATTGTACACAAAACCCTTTAGCAACACTAAGGATTGCCTGCACAACAAATAAGATAGGCCCACTGGCTGTCTCTGTCCCATACAGTGTCAATAGGCATCAGTGCCACGATATTGTAGCTGACATTATTCATGAGATACTAGTCCCTTGTCTGCAATAGGAAAAACAACATCAATAACACAACATAAGTAGGCAGACTGACTGAACTTTGAATTAAGACTAATAAAAGTGAAAGCTTTGCATTAACACCAGAGTCAACACTTGGCTCTTTTAGGCAGAACTCAGTGTCCTCAGAGTCCAGGAGGGGGCGACAGGCCTACATGCTGTGGTGCTGTAGTTCCAAACTCCAAAGAGGATGACTCACAGACACACACACACACTAACATGCACACTCAGTCCTGACTTATGCCTCTTTCGCCTGCTTTGAAAGCACTACCGTGACAATTTCCAGATAATTTACACAATAGCAGACTAAACAAGACAAACTTTGTGCACATATAGTCTCCTATGATAAACTGTTATCTGAACTGATTATTGCACGGTTGGTACGTTGTTCCCTCCTTTCATTCTATAGGCTTACATTCATACATACATACATGTTTAATTTACAGCTCTGGTGGCACATGTGATCTGCCTGTATTCCATTATAAGTGCATTTTATAGGTGTGTTTATTAGGTGTTTTTAATGGATCACGATTGGAGTTAACTCAAAGCAATCTGTGCTTTTCCCATTTAGCACATCTTACTTTATTGGTGAAATGCTTAATAAGGTCAAACATTTGTATTTTCTACCTGTGTGTGTGTGTGTGTGTGTGTGTGTGTGTGTGTGTGTGTGTGTGAGGCACTGGCTTGTGGAAGTGTTGCAGTAAAGTTAGAGGCTGTTCTCCCTCCTCCTCCTCCTCCTCCCCTCCTGTCCTTAAGGAGAACAGTGGCCTGTGATTGGACCCCTCCTGCTCCACTTTGGACCAGTGTGTTGGCTGCACCTGAGCCGAGCAGCCAATAGGCCGCCTGCGGTGAGAGAGAGAAGCCTGCAGAGCTACAGCATAACAATAGACACTCTGTAGACACCATACAGGTTTCTGGGCTGTTTCCCAACACCATCAGACCAATATACTGCACCTGGCCTTTCATTCGCAAATAGAGAGCATCCAGTCACTTTAGGTGAAACTTTGATATTATGAAATTAGACACAGTATTTATTACAGATTTTGCCCACAGTCTAAATGCTTGTTTACATTTATTTTGCAGCTAACTATACAAGGCTAACAAAATGGATTATTTGAAATAATATATTGGCCTCTAGCTAATTCACACCTAATAAATACATCAGTCTCAACATTCAAATATCCAAATTGGTCAGTGTCAGGGATCAGAAAGAGGTCTCTGATGGTCATCAGCCTTTTTTCTTCCACATCATATCACTTTATTATTATTATTATATCATGAGGCAACTGGCAGATCACAAAATGTCCACAGGTTTATGTGAGCAGCACATATAATTACAAAAATATAGAACATTATAAAATATAGTGTGGTTATTAATTTATTTTTCCATAGTCTTATTAAAAAAAATGTAAGTAATTTTTTTATTATAAAAAATGAGTCAATTACATATCAATATTTTCATCTGTATTCAGATTTGTTATTTAAGTAAAAGGATCAATACCTCAAAAGTAAAAAAATGGACTACTCCATTACAAGTGGGCTAAAAGTCTTGCATGTAAAGTGTTACTTATGTAGAAGTATTATCAGCAAAATATTCATAGTAAGAGTATTTATTCTGCAGTGTTATATTATTACATATTAAAACATTAGTTTATTATAATTGATGCATATACTGTATGCTGCACTTTGTTGTTGTATAGCTGGTCAAGCTGGTGCTATAGTTTTAACTACTTTACACACTTTTGGATAATTTATTCAATAACAAGTCATTGTAATCTTTTAAGGATATCATATGCTTTGTATAAAATATGTATCTGTAGAATAACTATAGCGGTCGCATAAATGTAGTAAAAATTATTTGAAGTGTAGTCGAAGTATAAATAAACAAAAATAATTCTTAACAAGTGGTTTAGTAAATGTACATGGTTACTTTCCACCATTAAATGTCATAACTTAATATATGGATTTATAGCTAGAATACTGAATCTAATACTGAACCTATATTTCAATTTATGGCTATTTTATCACATGAATAATTGTAGAAATAAGAAGAGAGCAAATATAAAAAGTTGTGTATGTGTAATGTGGGGCATGCTGACTGATGAGGAAGATGAGGAGAGCAGATAGAAGGTGAAGAGCAGCCCCCTGTCATGTTGTTTATAGCTTTCAGATGCTTGTTGGTTTTGCTGTGTGTAACTTATTCTCCTGTTGGCCTACAAAACAAAAAGCTTAAATAACAAAATAGGCCTAGCTATACACTGATCATGTAACAAAGTTGTGAATAATCTTGGCCTTTTTCCCCCACGCCGTCACCAGTCATTAGTGATGATCCACGGGGCCTCCACAGGAGCCTATTGATCACTCATTGACTGATTGATTTAGACAAACACTTTTTTTCCTCTCCAGAGTGCGAGGTCGAGTCGCTCTCTCTCTGTTAATTGAAGATAACAGAGTGGGCAACAATGGCCCCCCGTAATAGAATGAGAGTTGTGTGATTATCGGACTGCAGAAAAGAAAAGAAAAATGAAGAAGCAGGAGGAGGAGGAGGAGGAGGAGGAGGGGGCTCTCTCTAATTAGGAAGCGGGGCGGTGTGGAGGCTGTGGCCGGCAGGCAGGCGACAGGCGCCGGGTCCCGGACAAAAGGCTGTCTGCTGCCCTAAACTCCCCCTGCTTAACCCTTTAAACCGAGACACACACACACAGTCACACAGTCCCACACAAGCATCAACACTTCGGTATACCAAACACTGAATCACTACTTTAAACATCAGGATTTTTACAGGAACAACACGAGAAGAATATGTATTTCTATAGCCGCTTACTGCATGTTTACCCTCTGAATACCATGGCACATTTGACCCATTAAAAATACACAATATGACATAATATTTCCGCACGTTAAAAAAAACATATTCAAAGTGGAATCCAGAATATACCAACTACTGATTCAGTACTTCAGGATTTTAAAGGAACAACACGAAAAGAATATGTATTTCTAGTAATACTAGTTATGTTTAACATCTGAATACCATGGCATATTTGACCCATTAAAAAGACACAATATGACATATTATATTTCAGCAAGTAAAACCATAATATTCAAAGTGGAATGTATGTGTTCCAGAATGTATGTGTTCCAGAATATACAGTCTGAGTTCTACAGCAGTGATAGAAGAGTTAAAGTCTCTCTGAGGCTGCAGAGGATGTGTGAGCGCAGCAGAGAAAGCTCTTCCTATAAATACTTACATTACTCGACTCTTTCTAAAAATACAGACGGCCACACAATACGAAAGGAAATGCTGATTGACGGTGACTGAGGACCTTCTCTAAATAGACTCTGGACGGCGGTGAATGCAGGAGACAGATTCCGATTGAACATAAATAATAAAAAATGACATACTGCTGGTACTACTACTACTACTACTACTACTACTACTGCTACTGCTACTACTACTGCTACTACTACTGCTACTGCTAACCAACTATAGCCTAATAAAAAATCAAAATAATATGAAGATGTCTTTCATTCTAACGGCCAATTAAAGCCTATCATGATAAGATATTATTTAACATTCACCTTTTATGCAAAATTAATAGCCACATATTTCACCCACAAAAAAACTCCATTTCACCATCTGATTTAAATGTATTTTAATGACCTGTGTGGATTAAAACCAATACGATTTTCTTATCAAATTCAACATACCACATGCACACTTTTACGTGTTAAATATTTGACCGACAGGGGGCGCTCCTGTCCCACATGTGTGTGTGTGTGTGTGTGTGTGTGTGTGTGTGTGTACTACAGTATGTGTGTGTGTGAAACCATAGATGACTTCATTTAAAAAAAACAAAAAAATGCTTTATAAATTTGTACATCTGTTTTGCTCTAATTAGATGATTATGACAACATTAAAAAATTATGATGATGATAATAATAATAATAATAATAGTGGTAGTAATAATAATAATAGTCGCCTGCAAGCTTTCAGCACAACGATTTTTTATTGAAATTGTGAGACAATCAAAAAAAAAAAAAAAAAAACCCGGACAACCAGCATAAAACAAGTACTTTCATCTTTAAATATATTTTTTTGAATAGATATGAATGATGCGCCCATAGGAGGAATTGCTTTGAATGTCTCCTGGCTGGAGTGAAATAACCTGAGGTGTTTTTTTGAATCCATGTGGAGCTCTTTTTTTTCTCTGTTCCTCTCTCTCTCTCTGTCGGTGGATGCAGACTAAAACATGGCACACACGTCACCTAAAAAAAAAATCAGCGATGTTTCATACACAGTTTTTCAAACCAACAAGCGCTAAATAGCTTTCATTTACAGTATATGTTCATGTAAAATGAGGGAGAGGAGGAGGAGGAGGAGGAGGAGGGAAAAAAATAAGCAACAAGTTAAATTCGAAATATATACACGCTAATATACAGCCTTGAATAAATTAATACCAATTGCATATTCTTGGATCTTAGCTTTATTTACACAATTTTTCTTATCTTTAATTACATAAATAGTTCAGAAACATTTTTTTTCTGGCATGAAATGATAAGCGGTCCTCTCTTTCTTTCTTTCTTTCTTCCTTTTCTTTCACCTTCATGCCTTTTTTGAAATAATCAGGCCTAGAAAAAAAGTTTTTGGATGCAGCTTGAGACCTGCCTGTCTGAGTAATGAGGCTTCTGTTCAGGGCTCGGGATTTCAAATCCAAAGCCTGGATGCTCAAAATGCTTCAAGTTAACCAAACTCAACACACACTCTTCGGTCTGCGGAGCTGCAGGCTCTCAGGCAGGTTTAGACGGGCCGATACTGGCCTTGTGTTGTGGTGGTCCACCTTCTGATATAATGGATATGATAAAGTTTCATTGCTTATATTTTTTGTAGTGGAATTGATCAGTGACAGAAGTGGTCAGATTTTTTTTTCTTTGTTTTATCATTATTTTTCATGGTCTAAAATGTGTTTATACTTTTTTTTAATCTTTGCATAATTTTATATATTTACTTCATTTTTAAGTTTTGTATATTATTATTATTATTTTTAATTTATCAATGTAAGAATGTATCCCAGAGTGCTGCCCTTAAGTCCTGCCCTTAAGTGCTGCTGACCCTAAAACACTGGGATGCAGGGGGAGAGTTTTTGGTGTCTGATGATGATAGTCGAAATGTTGTCTGACAGGCTTTCCACCCTCTCTTAACAGGTCCACTCTGGAGGAAAACCCTCAATACTTGTGAATTTAAAAAAGGTTAAATTGAATTATATGGACTCAATTTCTGTCTATCTGAAGCTTTGTTCCAAAAAACACCAGTTATCGGCCTTCACTGGACCCATATCGGTCAAACCTCATCCCAGTCTCCCTTAATGTGCTGTACAGGACATTATGCACTTATAGTCCTCTGGTATTCAAGCCAAGTCTTCATCCCAAACAGAGAGTCTTCATCACTTGGGAGAGTCTGCCCTCGGGGAGGGCTCCCGCTGGCTCTCCAGGCCGCTCACCAGTCTCTGGATGCTTTGCAGCTCATTCACTGAGTCCTTCATGGAGGTTTTGGGAGATGCGGCCCTCCCGCCGCTCGACCCTCCTGTCTTGTGGTTGCTGTGGTGCTCCGGGGCTGGGCTGGTCTCCCTGCTGCCCGGTTTCGAGGATTCGGAGCCTGGGTTGAGGCTTCCCTGCAGGCCGGTGGTGAGCAGGGAGCTCTGAGGCAGCGACACTGGGAGCTGGTAGGGGTTGAAGCGGAGCCGGGGACGTGATGCGCTCAGGAAAGGGTTCCTAGAGAGTGGGTTGGAGGTGCTGGTGGCTGGGAGGGATGAGGCCGAGGCCGCCGCTGCAGCCGCTGCCATGTAGGTGTAGGAGTATGGGAACAGTCCTCCGAATGGAGGCATGGGGATGCCCTGGAGTGTGCAAGAGGAAAGACACATCACTATTTCCAGTCTAATCAAATTAGTGATACATTTTTCCAACACATTAACAGTTCAGTTTCTTTAGATTTAGATTTATGAAGTATGAAAGTAAAAGCAACAAATGTTTTCTTATTTTGGGGGATACAATTCTTTTTACAAATAGTTGACCCCACAGAACCCCACTGTGGGGTCAACTATTGAAGACATGTTGAAACATTCATTTGATGACCGTTTTCATTATCAAATCCTCATGTGTTAACGCTAACACTTTCATAAAGTCCTACATGTGTGCATGCAGCAAATACATGACGTTTTGCTTCACTGATCATGCTTATCTTCAGCACTAAATAGGTCTGATTGCCCTTTGACAGTTCTGATCCCCGTCTATTCTCTCAACCCAGAGCTCCCCTTTCCTGTCATGCTGATGTCAGCTCAGTGCCACAGGTATACATGCAAACTGAATCATTTTCTAGCTGGTTGACCTTTTCTTACCTGAGAAGCGAGCATGTGCTGGGACAGATGGAAGGGGAAGGGGTTTCCTCCTGAGCCCTGGGCGGCGAGGCCGTTTTCCAAAGCACTTGCTCCGGATACGGAGGCCAATAGATGCCCCATGCCCATTGCAGAAAAGGCTCCAGGGGCCATGGCAAACTGCCCGGGGTGAAACAACAGCGGTGATCCGGCGCCCAGAGGGTTAAAGAACTGCTGACTGTGCAGGCCAGACAGAGCCAGGCTTTGTAAGTGGCCTGGACTGAAGTGCGAGGGGCTCTCGGTCTGAACCATGAGAGGGGAGTAGGCCTCCTTAGTGGCACTAATGCCTCCGGACTCCGAGTCCTTTGTCAACACGTCCGTGGTGTCCTTCCTGTGCCTGCTCTCCACTTTGTCCTTCTCAAGGTTCCTTACACTGAATAAGGAGTCATCCTTCTTTTCTGTGCTAGGCCTGTCCCTCACGCGCTCCTCACACCTGGAGCTGTACGGGGACACAGGTTCAGGTCCTGGGCTGTTGGGCTCGTCGTGATGCTCCAGCTCCTGCTCGCTGTCAGTGCACGTTTTCTCATCTGCATCACAGGAAAAACACAAAGAGGTGTGTAAGCACAGTGTTTTAACAATCCTGAGCCCATCGCAGAAAAACACAACAATAACCGGGGCTTGTGTTGTTAAATTCTAGTTTCTGATAATGTTGCCACACTAGAATGGCAACTTAAGCCTGGTGGGAGCCTTATACTCTCAAAATCCACCCTGCACCCTTCAGACCATATGTTCACTCATTAGGAAATTAACATGTAGCCGGCATTTTGAATGTGGATTTAGTTTTTAAGAGCAACATCCAATAGCCTTTGTATTATTTGTCAAATTGGGTAAAGCTTTTGAGCATGCAAACGTCAACACATTTAAATGCATAACAGGCCCCATTAACACTCATTTTAAGCTGTCATATAAATTAGTTTAAGGGACGTAATGATGAGACCAAATACCAAAACCAGGTTAAATTTAAGACATTTACTTTTAAAATAAATGGAACTCAAATGTTGTTCAATTAGAACAATTACATTTAAACGTGAATATTATTATTAGCACATTTCAGTAAAAAAACAAGTTTTAACATCTAAGAACAGTGAATATAATGTGTTTAGCTGTCGAACAATGTCTGTTCATGCATCATAAACTTACTGTAGATTAAATAATTTCTTGAAATAAAGCCAGAACAATGGGTGATCTTATAGGTGGATTGGTTGACAGGTGTCCACTATAGTATGTAGTATGACCCTTTAAACAGCCAAACAGGGTGCACATTACTGTGATACAATTATTTGATTATCCCTATTGTTATGAATGTACGTGAACGCATCTAAGTGAATCAAACATAATTCTATTTCTGCAGGAATAACAATTGATTCTCTTCATGTTTGCTGGTTATTTTCCTCCACCAGGTTACTCAGTATACACTGTATCACATTATAATACACCATCGTTATAACTCATACCGGCCTCATAATGGGCCTGAAAAAAAACAAAACAATAATGTTTCTCACCTCGACTGGGCCTGCTGAACCTCAGCGGGCTGCTATCGGCTCCCAGCGGAGAGTGAGCTGCGTCTCTGCCGGTCGGAGGATCACTGGACGAGGCGTCCGAGTCTGCGCCTTCACGGTCCGCCTTGCACTGGTCCTCATACATCCGCAGCGACGGCATGGTCAGCTGTTTCCTGTCCGTAAGTAGCGTTCTTTATTAATAATAATAATAATAAAAAATGTTAAAAAAATATAAAAATAAATTAATTAATAACAATATCAATAATATCAATAATAATAATAATGATAATAATAATAATGATAATAATAATGATAATGATAATAATATCAATAATAATAATATTGATAATAATAATAATAATAAACGGTGGTTTGAAATATTGTAAAGCTCTGATCTGACACAATGACCTTACAGAACAAAAAGATGGTGGACACACACACACACACACATACACACACACACATACACACACACATAGACACACAGGTGTTTTTACCTTTTCTCTCTCCGTCCATTCCCCGTGTCTCTGAATCCTTTGGCAAAAGGGTTGTTGTCAATCTTCAGCTGCGTTATCTGAAAAAAAAAAAATGCAAGGTGAGATTCAAATGTGAGAGGATATAGGAAACAGAATAGCAACATACAGTATATACTGTATATCCACACTGCTGGAGCTGCATTGTCTTCACCTGCATATATTTTGGGACACAACAACGTGTTTGGATATAAACACACACAGAAAGAAACCAGCGTGTTGGACAGGAGCCATGCATGGTAGGCCTCTCGGATTTGCATTATTAATAAAAGCATAATGATGGGGCGTTATTCTCATAGGCCCCTGGAGAGAAATTCTGCCGCGAAATAGTCCTCTATGGGGCCACACACACACACACACACACGCCTCTGTTACCCCAGAACAAAAAAAAAAAAGGCAGAGGGAACAATACTTGAACAGATGACTATCATATCAATATTTAATAATGCGGTTTGGATCGCTGCTTTCTCTCCGATATGCCCTGATGTGGAAGAGGCCGGTGTGGCTCCATGTATATAGGGACACTTCTTCAGCATCTTTTTGGCTCCTGGAGGCCCCTTGAACAAGACGCTTCAGGCGTTTGGCCATTTGAAGCAGAGAGAGTGTCTTACAGCATCTGTCCACTGTGGCTGCAGGGTGACCAGCCTTTTTAAATGCTCTAATCGATGGTGACTCTTTGCCATAAACTTTTACAAGACACCTCCTCACCTCCTCACCCAGACTCCCCCCTGGACACAACCTCCAATTAGTTTCATGGAGGAGGATAACGAGTCAGTGAAGGGGGCTAATAATAATAATGCCATCAAATATTCAAATATGCTGGGTTTTTAAAATGGTCAAACATTCAATATTTTATTGAAATAATTCAAAAAAGGGCTATATACATAAAATGTATTATTATTATTATTACTATTATTTAATAATATGTTTTTTTGAGCAGACAAAAAAATAAAATACAATAAAATATTAATAAAAACAGCACGTCTGCCATGTTTGCTGCTGTATCACAAACACACTCTCCACAATTATTGAAATAATTGAAAAACGCTATATACATAAAATATATTATTATTATTACTATTACTTTATAACATTATAATTTTTTTTGAGCAGACAAAAAATAAAATAAAATAAAATATTAATAAAAAAACCCAGCACGTCTGCCATGTTTGCTGCTGTATCACACACTCTCCACATTTATACGCCTAATTTATATTCTTGGTCAAGGTAATAGGCCATTTATAGCCCGTGAATATAGCAGATAACACCACTTTGAATTTGACTACACCCACGAGTCCATGCAGGCAAAATACAAACAATAATAAAAAAAAAAAAAAAAATCAAGTGGGACATGGGAATCCTCTGCAGGGAAATTAGGCGACCTACAAAATCAGATTAAGTCTTCGGGGGTTGGTGGTGGTGTTGGTGGGGGGAGGGGACGATGTAGGACATTTATTATTATTATGCAAAGTATAGCAGCCATATTAGAGGCAGTTGGTTGAGTGTGAACACAGTGACTCACCTTATCGTTCTGATATGCTGTCACAGCCACGAACTCGGTCTCCGGGAACACGTAGGTCCTGAAGGTGCTGTAGGGCAGCTTGAGGATGTCGTTGGCCCGCACTATGTGGAACCGGGGCTGGTACTTGTGCATGGAGTTCAGGATAGTCTGGACCAACGCACACAAAAACACCCAGCTTTGGAGTGAATATCACTGTATATTGTGTCTCCCCTCCACATTAAACCCTCGACACACTATATAGACAGAAATATGTTGACGCGCGGATCATGCAGCAGCGCATTGTTATTGATGCTCTTATAATTACTGTGTAAGCAGACTTGTCTGTAATTAGTGCGGGGCAAAGGGAAAATCCTGACCAGGCCACACATGTTGTGCTGTATTCAGAATCACAGCAAAAAAAAAAAAGTGATTTGATCCAGTACAATTTTCCCTCTCATTCATTTCAAATTGCCACAAACACTAAAGTCACTTTATACCAGCCTTGAGCTTGAGGCAGGACTCTAGAGAGCACCAAAGACTTAACATGCATTTTTAACATAAAACATATTTTTTAAATTCCCCCCCAAAAATAAGCCAGACACATAGCGGCAATCGAATGCTCCGAATACGCAGATAGTGTTAATCCCGTAGAGTTCGAATATTCGAATATTAAGATACGAATCTTTACAATTTAAACACGACACATAAGCAGCATAAATGAGCTAATATAAGACCCGTACACGAATAGAAATCCTCCCTGTAACCGATTGCAAATTATTTAGACTGACATGTAAATGTTGAATTTGTTTCCACAGTCGGAAGGTCATTCTCTTTTTTCATTTATTATTTACTCATATTGCTCTTCATTTCTTTTGGGGTTGGTGCATATTATTATTAAACTGGTAAAATAATGGCCTAATGTTATATACTATACTATACTATACTATACTATACGATACTATACTATACTATACTATTAGGTTACAGGCTGGAGGAGATATCATGTCCTCTGTGACCCCCCCAGCCTTGCCAACACACAGCTCAGCCATTATGTTTGTTTGTTTTTATTATTATAGTACAACTCCGGTTAAAATAATGAATAAATAAAGCAAGATAGCCTAATAGAGCCGTGGTCTTACAGCCCTGAGCTGCTGCAGAGAGCCGGGCCTGGTGGAGGTGGAGGGGGTTTGGGGGGTTTTGAAGGTTTGGCTGATACTATTCTGGAGAAACATAAGCTCCGTGTATGTCAGCGGCAGTAGGAAGTCAAGTGGCGACAAAGTGTCAACAGCTTTGTGCGTAAAGGTGTCCAACAACATAAATGCATAGGCCTATAAACCATCTTTAACTATTATTTTGTAACGCACTTATTCTACATGTATTTCTTTGTCTCGTGCGCTCTTTTAGTTCTCCATACATCATCGTTTCTCTGCTCAGCTATGAGCTCTGTTTTTATTTATTTTCCATTTCCCCCTCCTGTCTGTCTGTTTCTTATTATTATTTTTTTTTGCTGCTGCGACGACCCACTTTCCACCATGAGCCTATGCTTCATAAAAAATTCATCTGATCTTAAAAAACAGCTAAAAACAGCCTGACCAAAACACCTCATGCAGCATGTATATATATGAAAAAAATGTCTCCGCTAAAGAGAGAAAAAAACACCTCTCAGTACTTACAAATCCGTGTTTGTCTGAAATGTTGTTGGTCAGTTTGAGTTTGTGGAAAGCAACAGGCTTGGCCATCCACTGCTCTCCGGTGGCCGGGCTGTCCGGGTGGATGTACATCCTCTTGGGCATCTCCGGGTCGGCCTTACCGGCCACCATCCAGCGGGAGTTGTGGAACTTGTAGCGGCAGTCGTCCGCAGCCACGATGTCCATCAGCAGGATGTATTTGGCTTTTTTATCAAGTCCGTTTATTCGCACTTTGAACGGAGGGAACATCCTCCTACAGAGGAAAGAAAAAACACACACATGGTGAAGTCAACACGCCGTGATCCAACCACAACATGAGATTATCATACAAGAAGACTTGGACACATTTGGACACCAAAGAGGCGCAGAAAAACACATTGCGCTCAGACAAAAGGAAATATTGTTATTGTCAGATATTATTCTCTAGTTGCGCGCAATTAGGCGACAGCAAAACCATATAGTGTGTTTCTCTGTGTGTGTGTGTGTCTGTGGTGTCTCTGTGTGTGTGTATGTGTGTGTTGTCCAAACCCCACACTACAAATCTGAGCAGTATATTTATGACCACACCACTTCACGTCTCTGCTTTTTTTTTTTTTTGATGTGACAGCCTGTTTATAAAACCCAGAAGCGCTCCTGCCTCAACAGAATGCAGTTTGTAGGAGATAAAACCTGATTTAAAAAAAAAAAAAAACAGGTCACATTTACCCCCAACAAAAAAATATCCCAAATATGTCCACTGATCAGTCTGGAAATATATCATAAATATTAAAAAAATAAATTGACGTTTTTATTCATTTTACATACTATACTACTATATACTATATACGTCTATAAATGAAGCCAGATTTAACTCCCAAAATGTGGGACTGGAACTCCATTTAAAAACAATATATTTAGTGCATTTTTAAATGGAGTATTATACATAATACTACAAGTATACATATGGCATGTTCTTGCAGTATATAGCGTTTTTTGTGTATCTTTATTTATTGTGGAACAGGTTAATAATCTGGGTGAAATAAAAAACCTAATAGCAGGCCTTATACGCACGCAATTTAACAAATAAATGCTGCTCTAAACTTTTGGCTCATTCTGTGTATATACACACACACACAGATAAACTGAAAACTTAAAATAGTAAATAATACATTGTCGGGTATTTTTCCCAGTGGTAAATCCTTACCTTCCGGACTTGGTAATAACCATCTCCGTTCCAAGTTTATGAAATTGGTCCCACAGATCCTTGGCTTCCAGTGTAACTTTGGGATCGTCGTCCACCTCCTCCTCTGGCTCCAGGCTCTTCATGCTGCGCAGATGAGCCGCCTGATGGTGGCTGAGAGCCGGGTGGAGCCCAGCAGCCTCCGCCGCCCCGGCCAGGCCGTGGTGCTCCGTCATGGGCTTGTTGGTGAGCGCTCCGGGAGGCAGACTGAGCGCCGGGAAGAAGGAGGGCTGCGCGGCCGCTAGGAAGGCGGACATGGGGAAGTCGGTCGGCCGGTGTGCGTGGAAAGGGTGATAAGCCATTGCAGTCCCTGTGAAAACTGGATCTCTCATCGGTGCATCCACAAAAAAAGCGAAATAATGGAGATTTTTTTAGTGGTATTTCCCCCCTCCCCAAAAAAACCCAGAAGCCAGTGTATATAGGTCCGCGCTTCGAGGAGCAGTTCTGTAAAGCGGTATACAAGAACAGCCTTGTCAAACACACGGTGCGTAAAAAGAAAATAGCCCAGAGTTGTTGATGATGTTGCTTTTTCTCCTTCAGGTTTCTTCCTCCCGCCGGAGTCCTTCAGTAGAAGAAGCGGCGCTGTGAAGGCAGAGCCCGGCTGCTGCTGCTCAGTGCGCCTCTCTTAGAAATAAGCTGTTCCTCTGCTTCTTCAGTCATCCCACACTGACTGGAGAGATGTGGCCGCGTTCACTGCAGATCTGTGACTATCTCACATGTCCTTCCTGCCTCCATCCACCAACACACTAATGAACCAAGCCCCTTTGATTGCTGATTTTACGCTTTCTGGACCAATTGTGGGCCCCTATAGGCGTGGTTCTGACAGCTCCGGCCAGCAGACTCTATAAGGGAGGGGTGGATAAGAAGGTGTCGGAAGCATTAGCAGTAAGAAAACATGTCAACAGAATAAAATATTAACCAATGACAGGAAAGGATCGGGAAATCCCACCCCCATTTTTCCAAAAGCCAACACCGGGTCAGCCCTCAGTTTCTTGGCCGGTGGAGGCATCACCTCTCTCGGCTTGCGTTTTTTACGCCTCCGGAGAAACCAGCCTGCATGTCCACACAGAGTCACTGTCTTTAATACTCACCTTTAATACAGAGGAACAGCTCCAGTTCTCTCCACGTTTACCACTGTTTTGTTATAGAACAACTCACAACAGTAGTAGTAGTAGGCTCAATCCAACGACTCGCAGCAGCTCATTGCTCTGCGCATTCCGGAGAGATTTATTTCTAAGGAGCTGCTTCTCGGTCGTTCTCTATAATAACAAAGTAATTATTCATGTTATCGGCTGTTTTGACGCGTAAAGGCTGGATTTGCCTTACAGTATAGACCCGGCTATCTTATGTTAGCCGTGCGTATACTAACTCCAGCTCTCATAGCAGCTTCCCCAAGCAGCCGAGAGCCATTTATCTGCGCGTTTTTCCTGATCGAGCTGACTGGAAGGCAGCAGCAGCAGCAGCAGCAACAGCAGCAACATGCAGCAGCAGTAATAAAGAGAGTCAAGGCTGGAAAAGACAAACCCAGATGCTGCGTGGAGGAAAAAGAGGAAACCAGATGAATGATGATGAGTGAATTTTTGAGAGAGAAATCAGGGAGAAAGAAGGAAAGCGGTGAGTGCTCACTTATGATACAAACTCTTCCTTGTTTGGACGCAAATAAAAGTGACATTTCTTGGAGACTCTCTGACATATTTAGATTTTGTATTTTTTTTAAATGAGGCGAAATATTATTATTGTCAGTGCAGTTTTGGAGTATTCCTGCTGTCACATTGCTGTTAGTGATTTTCTTTGTATGCGATGAGATGATTTAGTGCTGAAGGCAGGCCGTGGTATAGTGCGTAATCTTCGACAGGTTGTATTTGGTCCAAACCAAAGGATAGTGCGCTGCTCTTGATTAACTTGGACTCAGTTTTGTTAAAGAGCCGCTCGGCGCCAGTCGGCTGATGCGACACAATAAGAACAATCTCTTGTCTCTTTATATTTACCCTGAAGTCGTGCATGATGTGCGATGCCCCTCCGGCTCCACCATCAACAGCCTCATCTGCTTCACTTTTTTTCTGCCTCGGTCATGACTCGGTGTCAGATGTGATTTTGTTTTTCTTTTTTTTTTTGGATAAACAGCTGTTCTCTCCGGGCAGGAAAAGGAACCGTGTTTCGTGGGCCCACAGGCGACAAAAACTGAAACAAAAAGTGATAATCCTTCTGAATGAGACTGTCATGCGCATTTCCTATTAACCCCTTCAACTTGGCGCCTCTGCGTCTCTTCCGCTGTCAGGCAACACACAAAACTCTTTAAAAAAAGTCTTGAATAATATTTAGAAACCCTTATTATATTAATATATTAAATTCACCTATTCCTTTCCTAACCGGTCGCTATACAGGACTGTAAAAACAATCAAACAAAGAGACAAAAAGGTGCAAAACACAATACATTTGACTTTAGGACATCTCTGACTACATACATGCTGAAAATCAAACATTTTTACGTATTAATTTAGATAGTTTCCAAAGTGAAAGTACCTAGAAGTGTATGATTAAACTTTTTCCCATTGTCTAGTGTTAAAAAAGTTAACAAAAATCACAATAAATCGTAATATCGATATAATTTTTTTATCCTTAAATGCGACCCCCCCAAAAATGCAACTCCAGTTTTCAGGTGTCAGGACTTGTGTGCCAGATGCAGCATTCATAATATGTGATTTATAGGAGCATGCAATGTTGGCACATCCTGCTATGTTACACACTTGTTGCTCGGCTTCCATCAGATTGATACAGCCACGCGTAAAGAGAGTCAGCAGGCCAGACAGGAGCAGCTACACCAACAACAGAGTTCACTATATACCTGAATGGAGCCAAAACAGTTTCCAGGAAACACACATCAGACCAGACACATAAGTCCAATGGAGCATCAACTGTTTTAGTGGAGGCATCAATAGCAGAGTCAGAAAAACAAATGTATTTTCAGTCAGCCAGGTAGGTGGTGGAAATAAGTGCCAGGGAGATTGCACACCAGAATCAGAATCAGAATGGTGTTTATTGCCAGGTGTAAGAGGTATACACTAGGAATTTGCTTTGGTTTTGTTGGTGCAAGTCAAACAGTATAATAACAAAAGAATAGATAAAAACGTTAGAATAAAATAAGAATAAAACAAATAAATAATAGAATGTAAAATCATCAAGCATGTCTTGCACATATATACCTCACCAGTTTTCCTCAGAGTTATATATTGTGGTGTGTGTATCTGCTATAATCTGGCCGGACAGCTGACTTGTTTGTAACACTGCTCTTTCAGATTTTATGAAATGGTTAGGTGGAGATGTAGCAGTGGCGACAAGTTGGACAAGAGTTTTTGAAGCTGCATGCACTGGAGCTTCACTAGATGGGGAGAAAAAAAAACAGATTAACAACATATGGAGGTGGATAACGGTTTTTCTGCCGGAATACTCAACTGGATAATTATATAAACAATTGCTTGTGCAAATTAGTCACCATTTATTTGTTCTGTGCCGTCAACGGTACAGAAATCACCATTACCCGCGATTTAAAAGTCATTAAGTCGAGAGAAGGACTGCTCTGAGATCTACATGAGCACTGTGCTGATGGCTTAACACATTCTCTGTGTTGGGGATTAATGAAAGCAGACAGTGAATTTGCTCCTTAGAGTTGTTCTTTGGGAATGTGAGGAAAAGCAATCATCATGAAGGGTATAAAAGATGCGCAAAATGGAGTGGAAACATTTCTAAAACAGGAGCATATTCAGAAGTGTTGATCCCCAATTTAGTAGTAGTGGTAGTTTAGATAATTTATGATATTGTCAAAAGAAATGAGTCAAAACAAGCATGTCTGTAAGCTTAAATTTGAGATATTTTATGAAAAGAGTTGTCAGTCATCATGTGAGCTGGAGTTGTATAGGCCTATTTAAAAGTGAATTAAATGCTTGCATCACGCTTTTCCATACAGTAGGAAGTTGACCCAAGCTTTTTCTGTGTCCTTGATCCGTCCGCTCAATACAATACAATATGCAGCTGCAGATGTGAAAATGAAAATGTGCGTAAAAGGCGTCTTGATGGTGAAGGTGATTTGGCCCATGTGTCAGCGATCCGGCCCAAAGGCGCTCTAATTACAACATTACGGGGGCACTTTTTGCGCCATATTCGTCTATAATCGAGTATTGTTATTTTCTTCCTCCCCTTTCGACATTGTTCCTTTCTTCCTTTTTATCTCTCCATCTTCTCCTCCCATCTCCCTGCATCATCTCTCCGGCTATATTTAGCGGCTAGACTGAGGCCTTGGCGCCAGACCGTTTAAGACCTGTCAAAGTCCCTCATATTTCCCCTTGTCACATGGAAACCCGGCGACCAGCGGCCCTCTCCTCCTCCTCCTCCTCCTCCTCGTCCTTTTTTTCTTCTCCTTCTCCTCCCTCATCCTCTTCGCACAGCTACCAGCAGCCCTCCTCCTCCTCCTCCTCCTCTCCTCCTCTCCTTCTTCTCCTCCAGCTCCTCTACAGTTCACTCTGCTAAATGAAACATATCAGTTCTCACTTGTAGGAAAGGCACAATGTTTCCTCAACCACTCCCAACACACACACACACACACACACACACACACACACACACTGAACCACTTGGTTGGAACAATACCATGACAGAGAAGAAGTGTTTTGGGACCAGACTAATACCTGATGCATCCCAGCTCTTCCATAAAACAAACATTTTTTTTTTTTTTTTTACTTACGGGACACGACTTCATGACAAACTCAATCATAAACTACAACCACTCATATCCAGCTACCTTTCAGCCCCTAAAGCCTGTTTGACCCTCCTATTCTCACAGCCATGTATCTGAACTGCAGCTCCTGCAGTGCTGTATGTATGGTGGCTGTGGTGGGTGCGTCTGTCTGACTGACAGGTAAACCACCAGGTGGGGGCGCTATAGTGACCCAGGGGAGCCAGAGGAGAGTGACACAGAGCTGTCTGTCTGTCACATCCACAACAGGCGTTACAGCAGACAACCACTCGATGCTCTATAGACGCTACAGCAGCACAGTCTGATCAGGTTTAATCTCATGTTTGGATTTGATTTATTGTTCGACTCTTTATTCTTTATATATATACATATATATATAGATATATGTATATATATCTATATATATATATCTATATAGATATCTATATCTATATCTATATATAGATATAGATATAGATATAGATATATCTATATCTATATATACATATATAAATCGTTGCAATGTAAAGAGTGTACTGCTATATATAAGTTATTGTGGGACCCTTGGGTGGCCCTGAGTCCCACTTTTCTAGCCGCCGATGAGAAGTAAAAACAGTTTGGCCACAGGTGACTGAATGCATGACGCACTGCAGGATTGTGTGATAGGTATGTGCCAAACACGATCACTGGATGTGACGCGTGCTTCCTATATATATATATATATATATCACAATGACATTAACTACTGTCATTACTGTCAGCTTTTTTTTTATCCTTGCATTCTTATCGAAAAAAATCTCCTGTGTTGTCGGTTGCTGGTTGGAGGTGACCTTCCCGTTGTGCCTTTGAGCACAGATAAGGCTCCACACTTCCGTCAGGTGTATCCCTGTATCGACACAAGAGGACTTGATTTGAAATCACCAATAGATTTATTTAGAGTATTTTTTTTTTTTTTTTTAGATTTTGTGTATCAAATTTTAATAAAAGGAAAAAAAAAATTTGATCCCATTGAATCATCTTCTTGTAAATCTCTGTCGCGCAAATATCATGTGTAGACTGAAAACGGACGTTATAAATGCTGTTGGGAAATTATTTTTTAATTCTGCAAAAACAAAAAGGCCTCCGCACAAACGAGTCTGCTTAATTTAAAATTTTAAAAACCACCTCTCTGTAAATTAATTTATTTGAGAGATCTTTTTCTGTACGGGATTCACAAACATCCTTAATTTAATCGATCAAGCCGATCAGTTAAAATGCTTCCTTTTATTAGGTTTTTCTCTCTGTATATTTTTAACCTCATGTGTACACCTGCGAGTTTAAAGTAACATTTAAAAAGTAAACTGCGCAGTTGTTTTATCTGTGCCAAGCGGATGGCAGAGGAGGATTAACGTTACACCTCCTGCACGTTTTCAACTCGTTCTTAATCAGGAAAACGTTTAAGCGTCGGCTTTTTAATATCATGCAGCTGTTATAAATATTTATTACTATTTCATGTTCGTTGAGACACTTTTTTTTTTTAACCAGCAAAATAATCTTTTGTGTGCTTGCAGATGTGTTGACAGCGTGGAGAAATTGAATTAGCAGCTGCAGCGCTGAGAACATTGAATCATATTATAGGAGCGCAGCAGCAGAGAGGCAGAGAGGAAGCTACCTACCTGCAGCCTGCAGGCCAGACAGAGACGCGTCTTACCTCCACACAACACGGAGGAGACACTACTACAACATGTCAGACAACATCATGACATCAAATTTAACTTCCCATCAGGAAAAAGTCTTAGTTTCGATTTCATATATCATATTTAGTGTTTGATTATTGTCAGGAACCCCCCCAGTATAATCGGTATAATAACATTTGTAATTTTAAAAACACTCATACGTGAAATTACTCAAAGATAGGCTATGAAAATAGCTTCAAATTAGGTTGCGATTAAATATGATTGCAAAATCCGATCTAATTATTTAGTTACTTCAAGACGCAGAGGAACATAATCAAACATCTGCAAGTGTTATCATGCAGTAAATAATGTGCACATGCAAATAACCGTGCCTCCCTTAAAATCAGATTATGTCGCACACTATGAATTAATGACCTTAAAACTGAGTTTAGGTTTAAGTTTATCCCTGCTTCCTCTTCAGTAAAGGTAAGTGTTTTATAAATCACATAAACCTAAAAAACAGCACTGACATTGATTCATGTGTTTCTTGAAGGATAAATGTGGGGGGATGAGATGAACCTGAAGCTGATCCAGAAAAAAAAAAAAATCCTGCTCATGTTCCTGATTCAAATCTTATCTCCCTCCTTCCGACCTCCCAGCAGCCCGCTGAACTCCGATCAGTGAGCACATCTCCGGCTTTGTCTTGGACATTTTACACTGTATACAGGTCTTGACACACTTGATGGTGAGTTTTAGTTGGTAACAAAGCTGTCTCTGTGCCATGTGACTCTAAACATGTGGTTCAAGGAGGACCTCCTGCTGGAGGTGCCTACAGGAGCTGTAGAAAAAAAGGGCAAACATAACATTTCAGCATCATTTAAATTAAGATTTTAGACTGTTGAACTATTTAGATTTACAGTTATACCTTGATCTATATCTGCAGTCTAATGGGGGGTTTAGGATCCAAGTCATGGACTAAAAATGGCCTTGGGCTTTGTGTGCCAGTGTGTGAGTTTTCTACAGCAGCTGATCAGCACCTTTAAAGCTGAAGTAGGCGAGATTGGAGCAAATATGATTACAAATAAGTTATTTTAAGTTATTGTCGCTATATTGTGACAGTAGTAGTACAAAATCATGTGTCTTCTGGTATCCTCCGGTGTCCTAACGGCATTTGCAAGATTTCACAGACCGGAGGAAAACAAGTAGTAAGAGCTGATCTGAGGTCTGCTGTCTCTGAGCAGCTGTCAATCACTGGCAAACGGTCAAACTAGGCCACGCTGATCAAATATGAATCAATATTGTGTTACGTTAATGCCTATTTCTTGCCTCAAATGTTTTCATCTTGTAGTGTACGGTTTAGCTGTAAAATTAGAAAGTTTGTGACGCCGCCGCCATTGTGAAATCTGGTGTAGGAACGCCAAGTTCTGGTCACATGACTGGAGCACAGCCAATAGGAATGCTCTCTCTCTGAAATGACCTACGATTGGTCAAAGTACTTCATAAGTAAGTAAGTAAGTAAGTAATATATCAATGAATGAATCATTGGAATCATAAAAGAAGAATAGCAGATCTTTGTGACATATCGCTCTAAATGATGTTATCATTATTCTAAATAATGTAGTTCAGAAAATGTAATATTATTCATTATACTCAAAACTAACTTGTGTGGTTACGCTAACCTTCTAACACATTGTATGTCATGTAGCAGTTCAGGTATTGAAGTCCAGGCCCCTCCTAGAGCACTGTGTGTTTCTAATCAGTCTCTCCATTCACAGGGCCAACCGTGGTGGTGTTCAGTGTGAAGATGGTGATGGTAAAACATGCAGGAATCATCCAAGGTCAGTCCCACACACAGTGAATTTTGAGTGGCAGAGAAAACTCATTACTCAAAGTGCCTGGTATAGTTGATTTCATGCATTAGCTGCTCATCTTCTTCTTTGTTTTTGTAATTTTTTCAACCAAAATGACTTTTGATTTTTGAAATGGTTTTGGGCCACTCATTTACACAAATTTCTCCAAAAGATTTTTTTTTTTTAAGTAACCATTTTTACATATTTACAAAAGAAAGAAATGAATATACAGTAGATGATCATCTCCTAGAATTGTGTGTATTTTAGCAGCCACCATCAGAAGACAGATCTTTTTACATCTCAACTTCTAAATCAACCAGGTGATTTTACTCCCACCCATGTCTCTCTAGATGCTACTGGATTTCACAATTCTCTTTGTTTAAGCACATTTATAATAGTGAATGAGTAACAATAAGCTATTATAGCTATTACTGCCTACAACCACCTGATGTTGAGCAATTTACCGTATTTATACAATGAAATGCCCAAGAATATGGTCAAATTGCACCCTAATCTGGAATGTAAAAATGAAATCATGTTTAAATGAATTTCCTCTTGCATGATTTTCATGGTTAAAGCTATACATGGCAAATTAATCTATAGCCACTTGTTGAAGTGACATGAAGTATGGATATATGATACAAAGTTGTTAAAAATCCTTTTTTAAAACAGTCTTCACAGCCCAATGTTGTCACCTGTCATAACCAAATGTAATTTGCGATGTTCCTGCTAATTTGCATTTGGATGTATTTACCTCAGCCCTGAAGAGTGGTCATGTTGTGAATGAGGGCCACTGACATCTCACAGTTTGGATCAGATGAAACGAGCAGCACAATTACAGGCATCAACATCCACTGGTGGCACTTTCTTTTAAAAAAACAAACAAATGAGCGTATTTCCTTATAGGTTTTAAAAGCACAGGGAGATATTTCTGCTGGTTGCTTTTGAGAAATGAAGCTATAGCAGGAGGTCTGGGAGGTTCTTCTATTCAGTAAAGTATCTAAATAGGAAACAATGGATGATGGATGGTAACATGTGGGCTGCACTTGAAACTAGAGATTGCTACCTGGCCACGCTACATTAACTTGATGATAACTTTGAAACGTACAAACACAATATTTATCATAATTAAAGTACCAGTCTTATTGGCAGGCTGCTAAACCTGCTTGCACTTAACATTGCTAAGGCTAAACTGTTAACATGGAGCCCACCATTGTTTAGCATAGTAGGATAAATGTGAATGGAGCCTACTATCATTCAACTATGCTAAGCTGCTAGAGCATCACAGTGTAGGCCAGGGGTGAGCAACCTTTACTATCAAAAGAGCCATTTTAGGCAAAACATTTTAGTCGTAATGTTACGAGAATAAAGTCATAACATTACGAGAAAAAAGTCGTAATTTTACGAGAATAGTCATAACTTTACGAGAAAAAAGTTGTGATATTACGAGAATAAAGTCCTAACTTTACGAGAAAAAAAGTCGTAATATTACGAGAAAAAAAGGAAACAACGTGTAAAATTACTACTTTATAATATTATGACTTTATTCTTATAATGCTGCGACTTTTTTTCTCGTAATATTACAACTTTATTCTCATATTATTACGACTTTATTCTTGAAATCTCAGATTTATAATACTCTGTCGTACCGTTGTACCGTCGTACCATAGACCTAAAGATGAATATGTAAACAAAAAAACAGTTATTCATTTACACTAATTTTTTAAAAAATCCATAGGGAGCCACTGGAGAGGGGCTAAAGAGCCGCATTTTGCTCCTGATCCGCAGGTTGCAGACCCCTGGTGTAGGCAATGCAATAATTGTTAGAATGCCTTGTTCCAGTCAGATGTTTCCAGTTAAAATGCCCAAACTCTGGATCAGTTCTTGCTAACTGAGCTAATTCTAATGTTTTGTAGTGACCCCCATGCTAAATCCAGGAGAATCAGTGCGACTCTCACACTTGTTGGGCTTTTTGCTTTTATTGCTAGTGACAGTGATAGTTATGAAAGGGGAGGGAGAGAGGGGATGACAAGCAGCAAAGGGTCAGAGGTCAGATTGAAATCCCAAAGCATATTCAGTTAGTCCTGAAATGATAGATAAGCGCTCAGTTTGCTGCCATGGTTCTCGGTCGGAAGATCACAAGTTTGGACTCAACATCGATCGGTTCCACCGCACGTTTCCTAGCAGGAGGTTGGATGTATGACCTGGGGAGTTTTCTCCATGTACATCAGTGAATCAGTGAGTAAGGATTTACTGTTGTGCTCAGTGACTCTGAGTTACTGCTATAGAATACACTGTTATACGTATAAATCTCATTATATAAGAATTTAGTCTCAAAATCAATACATAGATAACTGTGCCCAGGTTTCTCCCCATTTAGTGCCATCACCATGTCTGCTTGTTACAAATTACCAAATATAAAAATTCATTTTTGACAGGATGTGTTTCAGTTTTCAGGTTTTTAGTGTATCCTTTGTTATTGTTATTTATCACATATTTTTTTAAAAAAAAAGTTTCAAAAGTGGCCCTGATGATCAAAGAGAAGATTTATAACATGTAAAATTGGTGAATATTAAACATTGTAAAATGATTGTTAAAAAACATGTTGGAGTTAAATAAAAAATGTTTCAAGTAAAAAAAAAATTGAGTTTTTCCTCTTGTACTTGTTGCATAATGCTTTCCTCTGGATGAAGTGGCAGAGACACATCCTGCCAGCTGGAGCTTATTTCTACTTTATTCATAAGGGAGCCTTGCATATAAACCTAAATAAACACATTTTGTAATGGTTCCTTTTTTTTATGTATTCTGTTGTCCAACTCATAGTGTAACAGATATTATTTTCAAATACATGTGACTGGAAATACAAGCATACTGTTTTTAATTTAAAAATGTTTCAGGCATTTACGTTGTAATAAGTTATTCATGTGCAAACGTTTCTCTTCAAGTTTGGATACGTTCCACTGTAGTTGGGCAAGGACCCCTTTTTTTGAATTTTATGGCTATGAACACATCGATGAGATGAAATAAAGCATACAAGGAATAATTCACTGCTAATTTAATTTAATTTGAATTAGTTACTACTTCTTTTTTTTTTTTCTCCAAATCTCAGAGTTTTAGGATTTGAAGTTTTGTTCTGATTAGCAGAGAAACAAACATGGCCTCTCGTCTCTCTCTCTCTCGCTCTCTCTCTCTCAGAACAAAGAGCCAGAGTCGCCCATAAAAGTCCCTTTAACAGCACTTTACTGCCTGTTAAAAAATATGGTACTAATTACCAGTGGTACTATGTGCTGATGGTCACCGCCGTGGTTGAAATCTGAACGGCACAATTAGAAGCAATCAGAGTGAGAAAAAAAGACAGTTTCATTTCCTTGAGTTTTTACTATGTTTTTTTCTTGCATGAATGCTGGGAAAAGGAGTTTACAAATCAAGAGAACAACAAGCATTTGCTCTGAATTAAAACAAGTATTGCAGAAGCATGCCCTCAGTCAGCGACAGAGCAACGACATGCAGCCAGTCCAACAACACGTAGACCTTTTTATCAGATTGTACTTAACTATTATCATTTAATATCTTCTCTAATGTGACTCTATTAATAGTGCATTTCAGTTTTCACCAAGACAAACATTCTGCTTAGGACAAACTAACAGGCAAAGTGTGTTTAATAAAGGAATTTCTGATTATCAAAGTCATTCTTCTTTGCTACGGGCAAATCTAGTACATTTAAGGAAAATACTTTTTTTTTTTTTATAGATCTATAACTACAGAGGCAAGAAAAAGATTTTGGTCAAAAGTTGCTAATGTACAACATACAGCATGAGCCTCTATTACTCCGCTCAATTAAAATTTACTATCTGGAAAGGCCGAGTGGGGAATATATCTAAATGATTTCAGAAATGTCTCAATTATGCTGTAAAGATCTAAATTACTTCAGCGACGTAGTAATAGTGTCATCTCATTACTGCATCTTTTGTCAAATGTAATTACATGATAATCAAAGGCATGAGAGGACCAAATTTAATCAAAAACATTTAGTGAGAGAACAT
Source organism: Sebastiscus albofasciatus (assembly GCA_916701655.1). Classification (NCBI taxonomy): domain Eukaryota; kingdom Metazoa; phylum Chordata; class Actinopteri; order Perciformes; family Sebastidae; genus Sebastiscus; species Sebastiscus albofasciatus. The sequence continues at coordinate 164,684 of CAKAOI010051637.1, forward strand.
GAGAGCAGCAACGCACACACACACACACGGAGGGGAAAAGGAGCTGCTACACGTCACTGACTGGAATAAACATTTTTCCTTTGTCGGCGCTCCCTTTCTCATGGCTCATTCAGACAATAGGCACACCGTAAAACTTCCAACACACACAAAGAATGAATGATGGCGTCCGGGGCTGAAGAAACGGGAGAGGAGAGGACGGCCGTCTCCAACAACGTCCGTGTCAACTGGCTTCTGATTTAACACAACAACAAGGTTAAAAGCAGGGGTTAGACACACATGTGCTGGGCTGATACTGGTCTGTTATTAAAAATCTGATATTGAAAATAAAGGAAGTTCCTCCCAGACCACAGCTGTATCAAAATACTCTGTGATGAAACTACTTTATCTGCACTTTCATTTTTCTTGCATTTTAGGTTTGTTTAATTGCTCTGCAACACTTAAAATAGCTGCTAAGCTTAAGAGAAATTAGCTTTCGAGAGTCTATACAATGAATTTGTCTTAGTGTTTTTCACTCAGACATGAATACAATTTGAACGCTAAATCATTTTTCATTACATTTTTCTGTATGTTCACTGCTGGGATCACAGCTGTATGAGAAGAGAAAAACACACTGTACAGAGAAACACACAATCCTAGTTTGTGTGCCAGTGTCACGCTGTGTGGACAGATACAGTATGGGGTGGAGATGGGTGGGCTGGACGGTGGTGGTTCTTCCTGCAGGAGAGGTGGGACTCTAGGGGAAGTTGGTGGGGAAGAGGCTGAGCGGCTGGCTCTCGTTGGTGGGCAGGGGGGAGCGGTAGCCCTCGAAGTTGCGCGGGATGCTGCCGCTGGTGGAGCCCGAGCTGTTGCTGAGGGTCTCGATGCTGCCCTCCCTCTGCAGCTCTGCAGGGAGAGAGACACAGATGGACAGAGAGAGAGAGAGAGAGAAAGAGAGAGAATGTGGAGTTAGAGCCACCAGGTGATCTGTTTTAAACCACAAGAGCTATAAGCTATACAACACAACTGTGTGTGCCAAGTGTCCACATGCACAATTTGTCTTCTGACACATACTCTGTATCCTTATCCTGACAAACCTAAATACCTTTTCAGTACCAAATTAAATGTGTCCGTAGTATCAAGTATTTAAAAACTGTGAAGCACCAAATTGATGCTGAATGCTCTCTCAGGTTCTTGAAGGTTTGCATATTCTTTGATCGGACACTTCCATGATTAAAGTCAGAATTTGTTGCATTGTTTTATTTTGGTATGTTTCTTTTATGGCTACTTGTGTTCAGATATCTTTAACACACTTTGAGTAGTTTAGCTTGTTTTGTTAAATGATGGAAAATAGGGTTTAGAAAAAAAAAGTTCCTCAAAGTGAGTATCAAAAAAAGGGAAACTACTTGCGTCATATTAAAGTATTAAAGAAGCAAAGAGGTTTTAAGTCTTTTCATAAATTTGACCTGACACCCGTCAAAAAACATGTGCAGTCACGTGATCAGACAGGTTGTAAAAAACAAAACAAAAAAAGAAACAGGTCAACTTATTTGGAAGGGAAGGTGAATTGTAAAATCATTACCGAGACTCTCTCTTGCAAACACCCACCCCTGTGTAGTTGTGTTTATATTCAATGTTGGATTATTATCAACACATACACTGTTATCATAACTGATAGAAATGATGGTCAAAACTATGAAAATAAGATACGAGTTATAACAAACCCAAATGATCCTTTAACCCACTCAGCAGCATACATAAACATATGAAAACAATTTCAAAATGTATCATTACAAAATTGAACAGACATTAGGAATAAAAAAGGAGATCCCTTCTTATTGCTTTACCCTGAATAACTCATCAGACCACTATGAACCTGCATCTGTGTTATAAGCAGAGGAAGTCCACATCTGTGGGATTAACCCGCAGCATCAGCGGACATCAGTTATTCTGGGACGCGACCAAACTTCTCCCAACATTCTCGGTGTCTGACATGCTCACACTGCTCCACATGCAGCCCTTCAACATCCCTCGCTGTGGACTGACCGAGTTGCTCTGCAGAGGATCTCCCCATAAGGAACCTATTACTGTTATTACATGCTGTAAACCATATCCGTCGATATACGGACAGAATGGCGTGCGCGGAAGTGGCAGCACAGTATTAAGACTGTGATGCATGTAGTGCATTGTGACGTCCATCAGCTGTCTAGCTGTATTTAATCTGCTGCTGCTGCTGCCCGGCTGCTCTGCTGACAGTGGTCGACGCCCTGTGAACGTGCGGCAGTGTGCGTCCGTGACATCCGTGACTGTCATCAACAAATTGAGAGCGGGACATGATAATGCACGTACATGAGAACAAAAGTGCACATGGTTACTGCTACATGGATCATGCTTCTCTGGCTGTTTCTTTCATACTTGTACAAATTTCACCTTTTTCTCTTTCTGCTTTGAACCTGTCTCCCGAGTTGCTTCAACCAATCGGCTTGTTTGACGTGCACGTCTGCATGATGCCGTACATATTGCGTGGCATTGCATCAGAAGTAGGTAATGTATGGTAGCCTGGATGTGCTGATCCAGGGAGTGAACATGATCAAATTGCTACTTTTCTGGAGAATTGACTCATTGCAGCTGGGAAAAAAGGAAACCCTGATGCCTCAACAAAGACCAACCTGTGATGACGTGTGTCAAGACCCTGCCACTGTATGAGCAACCCTGTCTCCTACAAAACTGAATGGTTAAATGGTAAATGGACTTGTGTTGGTATAGCACTTTTCTAGTCTTCTGATCACTCAAAGCGCTTCACACTACATGTCAGCATTCACCCATTCACACACACATTCATACACTGATGGCAGAGGCTGCCACACAGACCTCCTCCCTGCGTGGACTTCCACAGACTGTGATTATAAGTCAAAAACAAATGTAATCTGGGAGAAAAAACATTGCAATTGACATTGCAGTTTCGTTGTATGGGAACGTAATTTTTTTTTAGGAGACCAGGCTGGTATGGGCTTGCATAGATCAGGTGTACATGTGTAGTACACTGTTAGCAATGCTGCATAAAGAAAGTCAAGGGGCTGTGTTGGTAGAAATACACCGTTCACGTTACAAAGTAAACCACAATTTTATAGATTTATACCTTGCGTTGTTTTAATGCAATTAAAAATGGCTGTTTTTGGTGTGAACACGGCCTTAGTCTATGAAGCTAAAACGGTGACAGTAAGAAAATAAAATTTGGCGCTGAAAAAAGTTCCACTTTCTCTCCTTTAGTATGCAGATTAAATTGCCCCCCTAACACCCTCGGAAACACAGTGAAGAAAAAATCAGAAGGTTGTTATTGGAAAACACATCAGAATGCAAAAAAATAAAATAAAACATTTTGTAATGCCTGCGTTTTATTTTTCAGTGGAACTTTTTTCAGTACCAATGTTTCCTTTTTCATTACTGCCACTGTTCTACCTCCATATTAGTCCCAAAAATCAATAATACATACTGACATGACGGCCTGCACTGACATTACAAAACCAGTGTAAATACAGACCAAAAATAAAAACTGACATGCTCACTGTAGCTGTAATCTGTGGTGACCTGCTGTTTCTCTCTGGTATCAGTTTAAAACTGTTTCCACTGCCGGAGTTTTTACTGCGCCAGAATATCATGCTATGAATTCTTTCTGCTGTTCGAGATGATGTCGAGCTGCACACTGCTGCCTGTCAAGACTAACTGCAGAACAAATCAGTGACCTTGAGATGAACAGGAGGTCTAATTAGCTTAAGAGTCTTTTTCAAATACATACTGTACTGACATAAAACCACAGCGTGTGTTTAATGCATCCTGCAGATGTTCAAAGGCCAATATGGATACTGTCTTTGTCACGGAGGGCATGCAGGAAGTGGGAGCTTCTTACTTTAGCCAAGGGAAACCTAATACAAACCACACTGTTATTATCCCGGCTAACACGCAATGTGCCACACTGCGGTGTTATCCCAGCCCGCTGCCTGCCCTCCCAACCCCCCCTCCTGTTTAATTCCCCAGCACTACACAGGGGCAGACATGCTGCAGTAATCCCAGACAGGGGTGAGGAACTGCTGGTTCGCACTGCTCCGGGTTCAGATAATGTGTGGTATTTATAAGGCCACTTATACTGGTACTTTATTGGATGAGGTTGCTAAAAGTTGCAAATAATATTTTTTTGAATGTGTCCAGATTAAAAACCTATATAAGAGCATTACTATTTTGACTCTACAGCTCTCATGTGTCTCCACTGAAACCCAGGATAATACTGTTACAACATATTAGCAACTGCAATAGCAACTATTATAATAAAGTGTCACACCTATTATGTTGCCTGTATATGTGGACATACTTTGCATGAGCTGAATAATACCAGAAAGGTCTGTAAGTCTCTTGTGCAATGTACTTGAGATGATTTTCCACTTTAAAAACACAGTTTCTGCACCCATGTAAAGTATCGCAGCACACACCACAGTGCCGAGGTTTATCTGTAAGAATATGGGTCATCTGTAATGATATCGTTTTTCCAGCCACAACTCCGGGCAAGCAGAGACAAGTGCTTGAGCCACTGAGACTGAGTCTCACCTCTCCTTCACAGCCCTGCACCGCTCCCGTTCTTCAACTCCTCGTCTCAATGCCATGTGACACCTAGGGGTCCTTAGAGACGACTCTGGGGACTCTAGAAAAACGCTGCTACGCTTCTTTTTACCCATTAGTACCTCCTTATAGCTTCATTCTTCCCATCAATCGGTGAAATGTGATTCACTGCCTGCCTGTTAACTCTTCTCCTTACATCACAGCTTCCTTGCTTCCTACCACACTGACCGTAACTGCCAGCCACTTGCCCTCCCAGCTAGCCTTTTAGCCAGCTAGATTTGCACTGTTGCTGTGTTATTGTAGGCGCTATAAGCTGCTGAACACCCCCAGTAAAGCCCTAAAGGCCCTTTCTAGTGCTGCCTAATCCGCCTCATTGTGTGACGCCTACCAGCCATTCAACAAGTCTTAACCTCTCACGCCCCCGACACAATCCCCCAGCACTCTAATGTTGGGGATCTTTTCCTCTGGGGCTGATGTCACTAGGTAAAGTAATATGGTTATTTACAAGGTGGTTTTGTCCGACGTGATGTGTAGATAATGCTGTTCTGGAGGGAGGCCAATGAAGAAATGGAAACTATTGTAGGGTTTCACTGATATGGGCTTTTAAAGGACGGCTGATCTGAGCCGGCTGATGAATATTTTGCGCTCATATATATGGTGACTTATCTTTAAACATGGCATTTTCAATGCCAACAATGATATGTATTTGAAATTTGAAAGCTGGTAGCAGCACCTTAACTGTGACTATTTGGATATAGTATAAAATGTTTTCTCCAGAGCTTTATTCTTTAGCTTTAAACCTCACAAATAGCATTTTGACCATTATAGGTCACTAAAATAAAAATGTTCTTGACCAAGAAAGCTTATCGTCACGTGTATAGTCTATTATCTTGGAAGTCATTCTGTTGTTGGTGCTGACTCTGTTCGGCCGCTGGGACTGGAGCGGTGTTCTGGGACAACACCGGTGGCCGGACTTCAAAAGATAGTGCAAATCAACCTAAGATAGAGAGTCAAAAAAGCTATCAGTAAAAGCAGCACCGGATGCCACAGCTGGAGATAACAGAGGAGGTTTTTCAGGCCACAGTTGGATGGGAGGGGGGTGAAGGGGTTCTCGGCAGTGTTGAACAAGGAGGAAAATTTAGCTGTTTTTGGAGTTGCATCCTCGCACAATCCGACAGAGACACATATAACAACACAGAGGCAAGTTAATACCTCATCAGCCAATCGGACGTACAGAGGAAATGATCAGAAATGGTGCAGTCTGCACCCTCGGCTGTGAACAGGCCTTAATCCTCTTATACTGTTACACAAACACACACACACACAACACACACACACACACACACACACACGCTCCAGCATACACACTTTCATTTTCATACAAACACACAGGCTGAATTTAGTCTCAAATGCAAACAAATACTAGTAATAACTGAAAAAAATGTCACTATATAACACACTGTCACATCATCATGTTATCTGGTAACACGGCAAGATCACTACAACTAAAATATTTTTGTTTTTTTAGATAAATGCTAATCTGAGTTTATATTTGTGTCTTCTTTGCATAGTTTTTGCAATCCTTACAATTGATTGGACTAGGTTTGGGGCAGGTCTAAGGGTCAGGTCCAAGTTAGTACAGAGTTAGGATTCTCTTAGTACAGTAGGTCAGAGGTGAACCAGGAAATCAGTCTGTAAATTGTGATTCAATGGTCAGTTTGGGTAATAATGTTACCATGGAGCAACCCTGGCATATTAACTTGATGTTATTGTTTATGATAGAGATAACAGCCAAAACTAGAAAAAATGAGGCCCACGTTGTATGAAACTGGAATCTCCCTTTAACTCTAGAGTCCTAACCCCAACCTAGTCCAATCAACTAAGACACATTGAAAACAACCGATATTAACATTTAACATTCATGAAATGAAATTTTTTGGAGGGGTGGGGTGTGGCACAATGAACAATCCTTTAGACTCTGGTGGCGATCCGGATCATGATCCGGATTCAGGAATTTTTTTCAAGGATTCCGATCAGCCAGAACATTAAGACCTCTGGGTATAACAAATGCGCAGTGTAACTGATGGCGCATTGATGACGCGCAACCCCGCCTCTTTCCTTCAGAGAGAGAGACAGAGAAAGAGTTTCACATTAAACTCTGTGAAATTACAGTTGAGTTCGACCGAAGCACATTTGGTGATTGTTGGAAAGAGTAACAACTACGCTTTAGGTGAGTTTTATTTTGTTTCTGTCCAGTTTGAATGTTTTACGATGCTCTGTATACGTTCAGCTGATCTCAACATAAACAAAAATACACGTGGATGATTGCGCAAGCTGAACGGAGAGGGTGGGCAACTTGGCGGAGGTCTGCGCTCTCCAAGTGCCATTCTAGTGTCTTATAGCAGTCTGTTGCAGGTCTGATGTAAGACTCTGGTGGACTGTTTTTATGTCAAATTATGGATTTCTTCAGTAAGTAGCTGTGTAATAAGCGGAATAATGTAAAGCTAGCGGGTCATTGTTGCGAAAAAAAATCCCCTTCAGGGTGATGAGAGACCTCTGTCAGGGATTCTTTCACAACAATGACCGGCTCGCTGTACATTATCCCTTACTTGGAATACAACAATGTTAAATCTATGCCTAAACCTTAGACCCACCCTTACTGTAATTTATACTTTAATCTAATTCTACTGTTGACCCTAACCTCCATGCCAACTCTAGTCTAGTAGTGAGACCAACACATTTGTTTTGTCTTTCTTTATGTGGAAATTTGGCTCTCACAAGTGCAGATATATAAGAACACACAAACACACAGCGCTACATATACAGAGCTACATATACAGAGCACGTTCTGACTGCTGGTGTGTGTCATGTGCATGTTGTGGTGAGATGAGACTCACCACTGAGAAGAAGGGATCAAAGAGAATACAAAGGAGCTCTTAATCAGAGGGTCTGTGCCAGCCAGGCTGGGTAGAGTCCCATCCATCCATCCGTCTATCCATCCATCCATCCTCCCTCTCTCTCTCTCCCTCTCCCTCTCTCTCTCTCTCTGAGAGGCTGGGATGGGGGCAGTAACCCATAGCGATAGTATACTTATCCCAGCTGATTGTTTTTGTGTTTTAACTTTAATCTCACCGTTGGCCCCAGCTGGCTCTGATTAGTGCTCTCACGTCACATTCCAGCCCCCAACAGTCTCATACACACACACTTACACTTACACAGAAGTGCATGTACACACACTTGCCCATGTGAAAAACGGTTCACATGCATATTGGTGTTGGAGGGAATTTGGCTGCTACCGGTATTTTTTTTTTTTAAATGAACTAAGATTTAGTCACTGCTATCATGTCAGATGTCAAATTAAAAGAAATATAAATAAAACAAAAAAATTATATGATATTACTTTGGATATTTTTTTCCTCCAGGCATATATGGGGAGCAATTTGGGGTGCAGCATGTTTCATAGTGACACTTCATCGTGTGAACAGTAGGAGCTGGGGGGCAGAAGCAGCGACGCTACGATAAATGGCTGACCCGCGCTGCCATCTGAGCTACAGCTGCCAAAAAGATGGCTGAAAGAATATTTAATGTTTTCCTCCGGCTTTTATCTTTTGCCAATTTATAAAAGCCTAGGAAAAATGCACTTTTGTACATGGCTAGCAGATGCAATTACTACTGATGGCACATTGGTGGGAATTAAAAAAAATAAATTACATAATGCAAAGTGGGTTATAAATATCAGGTGGCCTGGACTTCCTTTTTGTTTGCCCTGGATTGGCCCTTTCTCTATGACTTTCTAGCAGAATCCTACCAACTCCACTAGCATTTCTGAGTGTGTTGACAGTTTGTAACATGGGATTGTCACAACCTGCAGTGATGATCTACTCTTCTACTCATGGCAATGACATGTCCAAATGTGGAAATAATATTTTAATCCAGAGTGATGATGTTTTCCGTGTTTTATGGTTTCTAGAGAGGATCTTAGAAACCATAGTCCTCTTCCTCAGGTCATTAAACGCCCAAATTTCCAAAAATATTACCAAGGACATGACTTGGGCGTTCCTGCTGATGATGTAATGGGATGCTGTATAAAGCTAATGGGGATCCTTTAAATACATACATAAATATATAAATGTCTCTGTGTTGGTGGATATTCACTAACATGAATAAACTGTACATGCTGCATTTACATATGTTTTTCCTCATTTAGGTGAGATGCACACCACCAAATACCAATTTTAGCTCAATCTCTTATGGTGTCCGAAGATGAGGAAATTATGACTGCTGAGTTTCTACCTCAACAGGAACTAATGATAAACCCAATGGGTATGCTGTAGAAAATAGCATGGTCAAGTCTGTGAAGGGCTCTGGGAGAAATACACTCCAAGAAGCATTTCTCAAATGTCTTGAGGTTTTCAAAACGGCTACAACTTTCAGAGTATATCCGAACACAAACAGTGTCACATAACAAGTATAGTTTATTTTTTACAAATGTCAATCAATCAATTACACTGGCGTGTTATAACTTCAGATACTGAGTTCAACTACACCAATAATATATGTAAAAATACCATTAATAATAAGGACTTACAGATGTTTTACACATGAAAGCATGTCGGCATCACTATGTGAGCTCTTACTCTTGCAAAATCCTTAGAAAGCTGGCCAGTTGGACGACTGAGTCCACATTAGTGGGAAAGCTCATTAACATCCACCGGAGATCATCCTGATGGACTGTGAAAAGCCAGGCTTAACACACCCTCCTGTGTAAAGGACAGCACACATTAATGCGGCTGGAGACACACACACCATACGGTATGTCAGGATAGATGGCATGTGCAGCATTCAAATGGAGCCAAGTGCTGGATGTTGAAACCTCTTTCATTTTATGCACTGCTCAAACACTTTGGACTAGCCTGGATCAAGCTCAATGAATTGCTTATTTTTGTGTATTCATTCATATTTGCAAGTTAAGACTAAAGACACTGGTGTTAAGGTTTGTTAGTGCTGCAGTCCCGAATTCACGATGATCGTCTTGTCTGCATCTTTCCAGACTAATCACTGAGGCAAAGAGATGCTTTAAGCACCTTTACAAACACACTAACAGTGTCCAGCTCACACACTGGCAACTCCGCTGAGAATGCCGGCCTCATGCTTGAACTCCACAGGGTAAACCATACCAAGCAGTAAGTCTCATGAATCATGATACTCAACAGGTTGCGTGATTAAGAAACAAATGAAAAAGAAAGTCAGTGATTCATGGGGCTAATTCAGGCCCTTGAGCGGGGACTTTCTCTTCGTCTTCTCTGGCCGTATATATTCTAAGCTACACCCGCTCCATACACACAGCTCACCACAACTTTCCCAGCGGCTGCTCATTAGAGTGTGTTATAAGGGGTGCCAACAACAGGCCGGGACACTCCTGACACTCTATGTGGGCCGCTTTGAATTAGGCCTCTAATGAAAACCTAGTGCTGACCCAGGATTTGACTGGCTACTTACCCAGAGCAGACTGACAGCCGCCTCACCACTGGACACTGTATGGAACTGCTTTTACAGGCCGACTGCTACTCATGGGCCAAAAGAGAGCAACATCAGACCCAGACTGGTCTATCAAATGAGTAACATCAACAGCAAATATGGAAAAGAAATGTATTAAGCATGTTCAGCTATACCTACCTACCTGTCTGCCTGCATGCACTCATTGCACGTCACCAGAGTCTTCCACAAGCTGCTAGCTTGACAGCTGTGAGTACTAACAACAAAAGCCATGTTCATTGTTTACGTTCATAATGATAATTTTGGGGGAGTGGCTTTTCAAGGGAGGCCTGTCAGTGTTGCCAATATGGCAACTTTCGCTCTAGATTTAGGGACTTTTGGAGCTAATGCTGCTATCTACTTTCATTGAAAAAGAGTTGGCAACACTGGGTGGGGTTTTTGAGCATTTTAAAAAATGTAGTGTACTCTTGCTAGTTTCTGAAGATTACCAACCCTAGCTTTAAAGGAAAATTTACTACAACTTGGGTTTTATTTCCATAGCCCTGGCCATAGGTTCAATTGATCATGATAACACTGCACTCACCACAGCAATTGGTGTGATCTCAGAACTAGGGCTGTGTATTGACAAGAATCTGGCAATACGTTAAGTATCATGATACAGGGTTACGATTCCATACATTGCGATATATTGTGATACTGTCTGCAAGGCGATATATTTCGATATGCATTATTTTTTTTACCCTAATTTTAGGTCATGGCATAAAGAATACACTGCCATATGCATGAAATCTGAGTAAACTAAGCTGAGCATAGTCTCTGTAACATCCAACATTGTGGAAGTCTCCAAGCACACCTGCTATTTTGTTGGAAAAGGGCTGGGTGAGGCGGAATATATAGATCAGAGGGTGTGACAATCTTGGAAACCATTGGCAAGACTTCCTCTTCTGTGTGCTGGTCATTGTTTTCAGTCCAATTTGCAACTTCAGATGCAAGAATGGAGTTGGAGTTGAGAGACGACGTCTACAACCAGATTGTTTCTAGCCAAGCTAATAAAATGCGAAATTGTTGCCAGACGAGATCCGATGGTTTCCGATATTTTTCCGAGGTCCCGCCTCTTTGTTTATCTGCATGCGATCAAAGCCTGCTCAAACGTGATTGGTCAATACTACACAAATTACAAACGAACTACACACAGAAACCAGAAAGCTTCTGACCAAAATCTTGTCCCATTGCCCACAGAAGACCCCAGAGAGTTGGAAAGTGTATGCCAAGGAGCACTGAAGCAACTTAGTAAGACTCTTTATGCTGTTTTCAAGCAGTAGCTACCTCTGTTATCTCTGTTAATGCAGGGGGAGGTTTGTGGAAATCCGGTCTCTTTTCTACATGTATCAAAAAAAGTGCTTGATGCTCAGATAAGCACTTTAAAAAGACAGTGCATCAACAGTAAGCACATTCAAATCGTTCTACTTGTGTAAGCACTTCATGAGCAAACTGCCTATGGCTGAGAACAAATCCCACTCTGAAGACTACAGGAATATCCTATCCTGAACACACAAGCACACAAACACGTACACACACACACTCACATACATATGGTTTGATGTTGTTTGACAAGCATCTTGGGAGACCCCTGTCAATGGGTTTGGACAGGAGGGCTGGTCTCAGCTGAAAGAGGTTGCTGGTGTTGGTGTCCGCTGAGGAAACTGACGGACATGACAGTGTCAGGAGGCTGTCGCTCATCATCATATCACATACCTGACCAGCCCCACAACCACGTCAAGATAAAGGCCTGATAACGCTGCAGCTGATCAGTGTGTGTGTGAGATGTGGTCAATGTTAGCACTGAACAGTGGCAACTAGAATCAACGCCTCACGTTGTATGCCTCCGCCACTCAGTCAAGCTACAGTTTACATTCATGTCTGTCCAAAATGTCATCATTTCATCATTTTATCCTGTTAGACATTTGTGTAAAATTGTCATAATTAGCATATGAATTCTTTAGCTATGGCCAAAAACATGTTTAGTGAGGTCAAAGTGAGCTTGACTTTGGCCAACAAATTCTGATCTAATTTATGGCTTTTTATGGAAATATTGTGATCATTGTTAAAAGATACCAGCATGGATTGTCAGTAAGAAATGGGAAACAAACAGCGGTGTCCTGTGTTAAAGTCCAATGCTTTTTTCACCTGAAACAGCCGATGCTGTGTTTTTTTCTTGCAAGGACAGTCAGACAGGAATACCAGCAAATGTTACAATCAAGTCAAGCCAAGGATCCTGTGACATCACCTGAATGTCTTCTATATAAATAATGTCAAAAGGGTCAGACTGCATGTTGGAAATAAATTAAAATAGTCATTAAAAAGATGTATTCGTTTCAAACATTTTGAAATTGGATTTCATCCTCTCACCAATGCTGCCCTTTGTGCTATTTTAATGCTGTTTTTGGCCTGGAAAAATCATGTTGAAGGCGATGTCTTGATGCAGGATACGCCACTGTCCTATTTCCCCATAAGTCTCTGGAAATGCAATATTTTTTCCACATTTCTTCCCCAGTTTGGCACATTACAGCTACTGCACTTTGACTATAGATCTCAAATGACACAATATGGATGGTGTGTGTTGGACTTAAGGCCAGGAGGCTTTTTGTCCCTATTCATGATGTTGATGCATCTTCCCCATCATGCTGTCTTCTAACCCGGCTGTGCACATCAGACCAGAAATCTGACATTAGCTGGGCATCTTTTCTGATGTCTGATATTCATTCTCCAATAATATAGAAATGATATAAACATCCGTCTCTGCATCAGTCCCGTCGGTCAGAAGATTGAATCTGATGCTGTTTTGATAAAATGTTAATAGCGGCCTGGTTTTTCAGTCTAAATGTAGTCACTGTTGTAACACACAGACATCAAACACACACATTTACTTACAAACACACACCGGGGTCTCCGTGATGCTGTTCTTGGAGCAAGTGTGAAATCAGAACAGCGGCAAATGAAAGCAAACTTGTGTAGAACTGCAGAGCTGGTAAGAGGAGGAACACGGCTCCATTAAGCACAACACAAATGTACTATGGGTACTTGTGTACAGGTTAACCCTGAGAGACACACAAACACATGCTGTACACACACACACAGTCAGTGAAGGGTCAAATGGCAAAAGTTCAGTTGGTCTGTATAAGAGTCCTTTGAAAAGCTGCTTGTGGTAGAGAAGCTGCATACAAAGGAGCCTCCATTACATTTGGATTGCTTTATATACAGTAGAAAAGCTGTGTTTGAAGGGGAGAAATCTATCATGCTATAGGGTTAGAATGAACAATAAAGTTTGTTGTTGGGTTCATGGGGTTTGACCTCTAAGAAGCATGATTTCCTTTATCTGCTTTCATGTGAAGCACACACACTTTCTTTGACCAGTTTAGATGCGGATCAAGAGAGCAGAGGTCGAAAGGTTTACATTAAAAAAAACAACAACAGAAGAATGCACAGTCACACACACAGTCAATACAGATTCTGGATTAGTCGTGTACACAAGGACAATGACTGAAAGTCCATGCATAAGGGCTATTTTTATTTTTTGATATAGGTTTGTAGCACCGGAGGCTGGTCCATAGAGGCAGAAGAGGTTGCTCCTTTTGAGATGCAAGAGGGAGACCAAAATATAAAAAAAGAGTAATGTTTGAAATAAACCATTACCAAATCTCAGTATCATTTATAAAATATTTTTCTCTCTTCTTGGGAAAAAAATCCATTATTTAGATTCTAATTAAAAAGCTTCAAAAACGACACTAGCAGGGCAGGAAAGAATGTGGTGGTTGGGGCAAGGGAGGACGGGCAGGTGCTGTCCTCCCTTGAGGTGGGACCTCTTCTATCAAATTCATTGTATTTCATGCTTATCTGTGATTGACTACAATTAAAGCTGAGACAAATGATTACTTCTACAGCAAACATTCATGTCTAGGTATATTGTAACTAGCTCTACTATTACAAACCCTATTCATTAGTTAATGACCTAATGAAGAGAATCAGTTTGAATTGCATGCATGCTGCAATCCACTTCACCAAACCAAAGACTTATGAGTGCTTTTAAACTTTCCTAACCTCTTAACAGGAAAACACAACATACACAAACCAATTAGAGGCTTGAAATAGCTACCAATGTACGTGTAGGAAGCCCTTGCTATCTTGTCTTCCTCTCATATTACTGTCAGTCTGCACTAGAAGATGATTGTGCTCATCATTAGGATGATTTCAGCTCATTTCCTAATTACTGAATTACACATCCTTGTATTGCTTTTGCTTGCATTTGAGTGACGTGGAGTGGGAAAGAGAGATATCATTATCTCTATAGCATCAACATGAAGCAGATGCTTTTCATATGTCTGCTCTAATTGTTTTAATGTGGCATAATCGTGGCTGGGCTTTCATCTTGGACACGTGGCTGCACAGATTCTCAATGTCATCTTATTGCGATATCAGTCTCTAAACACGCAGAACACGATGTCATCGCTTAATTTTGGCTCTCTGTCAGTGGTTCAGTCAACCTTAGTCAGATTTGATTGATAAACTTTGTCTTTGGCTTTAACTTGAAATCAATACTGCCCACCTTTCTCTTATGGAGGACAGGATATGATTGTATTCAAAAGCTTCAGAGGGGTAGCGGCCTGTAAAACGTGCTAATGAGTGGAAACGGTCTCATCATGCTTCACACTAGAAAGGCAGCCAATTAGACTGTTGTCAGGCTACTAAATAGGCATTATCAGTCACTATAAGCCCCTCAGATGTGGGTCAATAGGGACCTACTACACCTACTGGTATGTTTTATCATCTATTCACATGGTAGATCACCAAAAGAAGGTATAAAAGAACACGACAGCGACTTCTAGCGACCGTAGTAATTATGACAGGAGCAGAAGCGGAAGTCAGGCGTGTAATATAGACAACGTTAAACTCCATATGGGGTGGAGGTCGGGGATGATGGATGGGACACAAAACACAGGACTTTAACCCAGGAGAGTGGAGTTTGCATCCTGTGTGAAACCAACAATGTGTAGTTGTCTTTGTAGTTTGTGTGGAGAAACTTGTGTAATAAAAGAAACAAATTGCTTTCAAAGTTGATTACAAAATTACCTTTAAATAAAATTGCAGGAGTTGGTGATTGTCTCTGGGCCAAATGTAACTCTTGAAAAGAGCTTCTAATACAATATAACCACAGCAACGAAGAAGCCAAAATCAGAATTAGTGGTCTCGTTAGAGACATGGCCGCAAACAAAAATATCAGACAAAAGCAGATATCTGCTGGCTACACCGGAAACCATGAAATATTGGTTGTTGACCCTAGAAGCTAAATCGTTGCCAGACCGATAGCCGATGAGTTCCGAGACTGTCAAGATACAGCCTACCACCCAATGTGCAAACATTCATGCACTATCTTCTCCTCTTTGTTTCTCTCCAACCCATTTCTTAGAAGGAGGACATGTCCTTGGTTGGACATTCTGTTGACAGGAAGTTCCAGTGTTGTGGAAAGCTGGCCTGGCTCAGCTCAGCTCAGCTGCCTCTCCATTATGTATCTTATCACTTATTCATGCCACCATATTTTATTGATACACACACACACACCCGCATGCAGGGTCATGTTAGGAGAGATTGTGTGTGTAATATATGTGTATACATGAGAGTCAGTATGACAGGGTGTGAGCAGAATGTGTGTATACATGAGGGTTGAGTGTATGCACTCCCAAAAACACATTATCTGTTTAAAGTGTGACTTTGTGTGTGAATAAAAACACTGTGCCTGCACTGTATGTGTTGCCCGAGTTTGCTGCCATCTAATAAAAGGATCTATGTTCCACTTCACAAAAATCAGTTCCCCCCCAGCCTTTGAGAATGTTTCGTCACTCTGATTTCACACTCGGGAGGAAGAAGACATAATTTCAGTTATTCAATCAATTCCCATAGCAAAATGCTCAGGTAACCCGAGATAATAAAGATTGAATGTGTCTTTCTGAAATAAACATTCCTAGATGGTCAAGGGATATAATACTGCTGGTTGTCTCTGGGATGTTTTAACCTGACCTGAATCATATGCAACACAGCATAATCATCGTAATTGCACTGGGGTTCCGAGGAGTTTCAGTGCCCCATGATAGACTAAATATGGTTTCATACAATTTCATTATGGGTTTGCATAAAAAAAATAAAGTATATCTTTTTAGCACTGGTCAAATGTATAAATGATGCACATGAAGTTTCTTCTTATGTTCTATAACAAAACAAATTGCATTTGTTGTGCTTGTAGGTACATACATTCTCCCAGGCATCAGCAGATGACAACATTCAGTCAGACCCTCATGGACCTTCATGGCCACGGAAAGTACAATTACTTAATCCCATGTCCTTTGCATTGAGTATACAGATGGCAGTAAATTTGTGTTTTTCAGTAAAATGTTTTCATGCGCTTCTCAAGCGTCTAGAGTTTATTTTTTTTACGTCGTCCATCATGTACCCAAACACGAGTTCATTCACAAGTGACACTGAAGACATATTTAACCCTGTTTACACCTGGCATTAACACGTGTCTTGGGTGATCCGATCACAAGTGGACAGTTCTAAGTACGTCAGTTCACACCTGTGTCTCCACATGCGTCTCCAGTGACCACTTTTGTTAAGATCCAACTTCCCTGCTCTATATGCAAATAAACATGTACATCTTTTCTGTTTGCAAAGACCAAATGCCTTGTTTTTAACTGTCAAGAGACAGCAATCCACTGTGTAATGTGCTGTTAATATGATGCAGCGCAAATGAAATGAGTATAGGCTGTCCTTAATTTGGCCCAGGACACATTCATGTACACACTGCTAAAAGACTGTGGGTGTGCATTCACAGCTGCACTTAGAGCTGTCCACTTGTGATCGGATCACCCAGGACGCATGTTAATGCCAGGTGTTAACAGGGCACAACCTGAAACATGTTATCTTTTGGTGTTTCCGTTAGATTGATTGCCATAATAATGAATGAATGTTCGTATCGGTTTATCATACACTGAAGAATCTCTCCTGGCTGCATCCTGCTGCCTCTCTGATCTCTCTACATGAAGTCTTTTGCATATCTTTGTAGTCTTAATTCACTTAAGTCATAGTGTTGCACTCAGTTGTATACACAAAAAAGTGGTATTTGAAAAAAAATGGTGAGGAATGACGAAAGACTTTGAGAGAGAAGTCATAGCCCTTCCTACTTTCTCAACTCTGCACAACTCTCTTAGATTGCTGGTTTCGGACACAGTCCTTCGAATTCCAATGTCAAAATGGTGTGAAAGGAGGGGATTTCAGATGCTTTGAGGCCCTAAAGCTTATTTCAGAAAGTAAAAGCTTGAGTTAGAATAAAATTCACGAGTGGACCCACAATATGTTCTCACCCTGTCAAAGTGCAGACTGCCGAGATACCTGCAGAGGTGGATAATCTTGCACTCATATCATTTCCAATGCAGGCTGCACAAGACGTACACAAGACGTTGTAATGTCAAATTACTTGACCAAGGTGCAATATTATACTTGCAAGAAATTCTGCTTGACACCAAAATCCATAAGGCTATGTCAAAAGTGCAACGACTGGTTCAGCCAGAAGGAAAGGTATTCAACGTTGGTTTTTCCAACTGAGTGCGTCAACAAGGGCTGACTTGAGATAGATTGGCCATGGATTATGACTGGCTCATGTTCACCAACTGCTCTTTGGTCAAATACAATCTCCTGCTTCTTATTCACATTTTAAATCCATTGGTTAGCATTATGCTTGTGTACAAAATTGTCATTTGAGATCAATTAGGATGAAGGACTAGTGCCTTTGTGCAAAAAGCTAAGAATTGTAATGTCAGCTAAGAAGTTAATATTGTAGTTCCCATTCTGTCAGATCACCATGAGTGTTCTGTTTCTTTACACCACATAGTCCAAACTCCAAACCACTCAAGTATCACACAATGGAAGTTACTAGAATCAGCTGGAGTGACAGTTTGGAGAAAATGGCCTGGATGCAGTTTGAGTGACGGGTCACAGATCTCAGCGACTTATTTGCTCCGGTCAGAAGCAGCAGCGACAAGTGTTTTGCTGCGTGCCGCCGCCGCCGGTGGTGAAGCAGATTGGGTGAAGTGGATCGCCTTCAGCCACGAGTCCATTTCTGATACTCTGCACAAAGTGTGTCTCCGGCCCTCTTGTTGTCTGACAGAGCCAAAACAGACGCAGGAACGGGGCTTTAAAAAAGCGCTTCCCACCACTCTCACCATCTCTCTCTTTTTCTTTCTCGCCATAATTCTCTCTCTCTCGCGCTCTGCTCTCACTTGCCCTCCTTTTCTGTGAACCCTTACAGCCCCTTGTGTGTACGTCTGTGTGTGTCTCCCTTGAGCGAGCTGTTAAGTGCAGTCTCCAAAAAACTCCACAAAAGCCCATTTGCAGTCAGCTAGAGCGCCACACACACACACACACAAGCACAGAGTGACACTAACACGCATAGACACATATACACACACACACATACATTCACACACTGAGACCCTCACACATGTAGACACACACACTCTCACACACACACACACACACTTTTCACACTTCCCTCTGGGCAAACGAGGCAGAGTGGCAGAGGCGAGGCTGGGATAAATGATACAATGATATCCAGGCCTGACTTGTCAGTGGAGTTGAGAGAGAGGATGAGGAGGAGGAGGATGAAGAGGAGGAGGGGCGAGCGGTGGCAGCTCTGAATACAGGAATTATTCTTCATCGTCTCACACTGTCGCCGCATATTACGCTCAAACTCTCGCCTGGCAACGTGGAGAGAGAGAGAGAGAGAGGGAGAGAGAGAGAGAGAGAGAGAGAGAGAGAGAGAGAGAGAGAGAGAAGAGAGAGAGAGGTTGGGAGGAGGGGGGGGCGCTGAAGGGCAGATATAATGACCACACTCTGCTTTCACACTCGTCGTCTCTTCTCTCAGCACCATACTCTCCGGCCTCAGCCAGCCTCGCATTCCCTTTTCTGTTCTTTCACTCAGTCCCTGACGTCTTCCTCCATCCCCCCCCGCTCTACCCACCCTCTCTTCCTCCCTGCGTTTGTTCTTTCTGTCTGTCACGGCAGCGCTGAGTAGCTTTCCGGGAGAGAGTGTACTCATTTGCTCTCTCTCTCTCGCGCTTTCTTCTCTCTCTTTGGTTAAAGCGAGGGGACAACATGGCCCTCTGGGCATGTCACAAAATGATTAACTAATAGTTTTGAGTTAGTCAAGTATCCAAATGGTGTGCGTGTGCGTGTGTGTGTGTGTGTGTGTGGTCCATCGCGTGAGTCCTTCAGTCTGTACATTAGGCCGGCTATTGAGATCATAGTCACAATAATGCTATGTACAATATACATCCAACTGTACGTACATGGATGCTGCGAGAAAGCCGGTAGCTGAAGACCAGCCATATTTACGCCAACGTCTTTCAACAGTGAAAGACTTCAATGGATGGTTGGAGCCACATTTTGAGAAGGCATGTCTGATTCATTATTTATCCAGCCAGCTTTCTGGACAGACTGAAAGGACTTGGAGTTCATGACAAATCAGACTGGCATGTTGAAAACCTAAACTATTAAGTTCAGTTCACTTGAGGAAACCAAAGACACATTCAGCTCTCTCAATGTCTTTTCCCTGTCTTCCACTCACCAGCATTTCTCACTGATGTCCTGTAAATTCATCTCTACCAGTCGCTGTTAGACCACAGTAGGTCAGTGACCTTGTGATGGATGTGCGGGGGAGGCGCAATTAATATCTGAATTTGTGATACGTCAAAAACTAGACCAAATCTCATGTGCACATGGTCACAGATTAAAGGAAAATCCTGTAGAAATTTGATAAATGAGAAACATAACCAAGGACGCACTCAATGTTTTGATGAAAATGATAAAAGAAATCTTAACAATAGTAGTTTTAGTCTCCTACAAACATCTGTATTTATTCAAGTTTCTCACCAAAAACGTAATTTTACGAGATTACATTTGAACACATGATGATAACGTTACCTTCGCCCACCACTGCCAACAATTTGCTAATTTCAGACCCTGTCATCAAAACACCAAATGAGGGAAGAATAGCCTACTGTTCATCCTTCCGGTACGGTTCCACACACCATGACACACTATGAGAATCTCTGAGGAGGAGCACTGAAGCCGATCTGGTGCATTTAGGGCGTGTCCAACTCCACTTTTGTGGCACATAATCTGGGTGCAAAACAAGGCGCCAGGGGCAAAGGGGTTGTATTTAGTCTCTTAATGAATCATAGGTGTGTTTTTAAACAGGAATTAAACCAATCACAGTGTCATCTCCCATTCCCTTTAAAAGCCAGGTGAACCTGCACATTGGTGCATTGCTATTTAAAAGGCGGATTTGGCAAATTGGAGAAGTGAGCGTTTTTCTGCTGAGGAAACGGATCTGTTCGTGTGCGAAGTGAAAGTGCGCCAGTAGATGAATGTGGTCGTTGCCAGGTAGACCTTCTGCCTCCACCGTCTCCCAATCCTCTGTCCCATCAACAACTCACTTTGACTGCATCTGAGAAAATGCACTGATGACCTATTTAACCGGTGCAGGCGGCAAAATTCATTATTTGATAATAAGCTCTAGGCTAAATATGATAAACATGTATTGATAAATAATTTCGATGCAACCCACAGGGGGCTCGGTTTGCAGCCGGGCGCTGCCGAAGAGGCGGGTGAATAATACGTGGATCCATCAGCCTCAAAACCGCCGTTTAGTGGGGAGCGGGCCCGCAAGCTTTGAAGTAGCCTATATGTCTACACACACACACACACAGAGGGATGATGAGAGGAGACGCCACAGAAGCGTGTGACCACCGTGATCTCTCTGGTCATGAAGAGGAGCGCTGACAGTGCGCTGCAGGTTGATCATACAGAATGCCTGAGAGCCTCACTTCATTATATTCATTATATTCTGAATTGTCACCTGCCGCCTGAATTTAGTGTTTTCCTAAGACCAACCAATGTACTAGCGCCCATACACGTATGGGCGCTAGTACATTTGCTACTTAAACAACGTGGGCGCTGGGTGCGAAAATGACAACTGCGTCATTCTGAAACTAACAATGACAGTTGCGCTGCGCTGCACTGGGTGTGAGATCGGGCCCTTTATGTTGGTTATTACTATCTGTTGTTAACCTGTATTTCAATGGGGCTTCATCACTGGCGGATAGCATGGATCAACTCTGTCTTCTAAGAATGCAACCAATTTGCAAAAGCAAGTACATTTTGTAGGAGCTATATATATATATAAATAATATCATATATCATAATTTTTTCAATTTTTGACTTTTTTTCACAACTTTTGTTAGTTTTTCAGAAGTATTTGTACAGTTACTAAGATAAAATTCTTCAACTTTGGCTTCTTTAAAAGAGTTTTTGTAGAAAAGCACGCTAATATTGTTTGAAGTAAGCTTTTATGAATTTTGTGTTATATCTGTACCAAAACTGATGTATCATATCAGCACTTGAAGCAAACAAAATGTAAACATACTACGCCCTACTTGAAATTCATGGCTATTTGGTGACACATTATAGACACTTCATGGAAAACTAAACTTCAACAACATGCTACGCAAATGCATTTTTTTAACCCAAATATACATTTTCTCAGTGACACTTCTTTCATCACATCAACTGTCAGTGGTTTACATGCTTATAGTGTGTTTTGAACTGCAGCAAGAGAGTCCGCTGGCCAGTCAGCATGACACGGCAAGAAGCCACACAAGTGTATAAGGCTAGCATGCATGCCACCCTTGTTTGTGTGTGTGTGCGACTGTATGGTTACATGTGTATGTGTAGAAGTGAAGCCAGCAGATGTCTGTACTGATTTATAGGAGAAGAAGGACCTCTGAGCCTGCACACCACCCCCACCCCTCAACCCGTCCCTGTGTGTTGTTGCTCTTATGATGGGTATCAGTGTACTAAAACAAGGCTGAATAGCAGAGAAACCAGTCAGTCGGCAGGATGGATAATAGCCTGGCTTTGTGTGAATGGAGTACGCGGCCAATTCAAATACAGGATGTATTGTACAACCCATTAAATCACACAGCTGTCTGAACAGGCGTGCAGTCTACTTTCCATGTTTCCTTAATAGACCAATTAATGAGGTTTTCTATGGAATGATTTATATAATAGCAGAACTTAAAGAGGTTATTCATTTTTATACAATAGAAAAAATAAATTACATGTTTTTTCCTGTGCAGCTCGTTCACTTGCCTTCAGGCTTCAATGGAGCTCATGGACACGAAGCAGCTACTTTATTGTAAAGTGTCAAGAGAAGCATATTGACACAATGTTCAAAGCATACTTGAAGCTATTGTATTGTTGTCTGAATGGTCATGTTATCTATAATCGGACTACATCTGCTCAGCTCAATATAAAATATTGATGATGTGCTGCAATTTACCACAAAAGTGTTACCTACTTTACCGCAACCTGCCGCCTCAACTTTTACCTCTGTTAGTGGCAACTTTTCCCTGAAAGTGTTGGATAATCCCAAGATCTCCCCACGACAAATATAAAGTTGTTCCTTTCAACTATAACAAGAATATAACTATATGCATGTAACTGTATGCATGTAATTTCGATTGGCTGGAGGATGTGCATTATTTTCAGATAACCACGTGGTTCTGATGTAGTCAACACTGGCTTGAAAAATAGCTGGAAGACTACAGTATTAGGCTTTGATTTTTTCCTGCTTGTTGAAGAAGTAGACTAATGATAATGTCAAAGAAAGATGTTGCCAACATAAAGTCTTCATTTAAAGTATGTATTCCATCAAAATATGAATACAGTTTCTTTTGCTGGTAAGTGGCCATGGTGCTATACAGCTGGGATAGTTCAGTCTGCTCCACGTGGTTATGAAAAATAATGCACTTTGCTTGACATTGAGGTATGATTAGTGTGTGCCATACATTATTTTTCAATAACACGGTGGGTGTGAAGCCCTGTTATGCATGCAGTTGAATGTTAGTGCACTGCACGTAGCTATTCTAGTGTTAGTTCAACTGTATGGCACAATATACAGTCGAACCCTCCGATCATCTGTGCTGTGTGTGAACTATATGAGCGTAACAACAGCATTATGTACACCTTAAACAGTATGACGCACAGCTTAAACAGCATTACCCACACCTAAGACAGCGTTACAAACAGCGTGATGTTCAACCAGCAGCATCATGTATATGTTGAATGCAGACTGACGGTGCAGGCTCCTTGAGGTATGAAGCACTGTATGGCTGAAAGCTTTCACACACACCACAAACAAGCCTGGGAAATTCCCTAAAATTCAAAGTCCGTGTCATATGCCAATAGAAAAGTCTCTTCCCATACATGTCCAATGCAGACTTTTGGTGTGTGAAGGTTTCCCTACATGGGTGTATTTCTACTACTCTGACTAGAAATGATCAAGGCGTTGACCATCTCGAGTGGAAAAGCTCATAATTTTAAGTGAAATTATGACAACGGTAGTTCTCAAATCAGACAAGCAGACTTGCAGAGTCTATTGAGATAAATTATCCAGGTTTTTTTGGAAGACAAGCCCCAAATTTGGACATTCAACAGAAAAATAATGAGTATATGAACCAATTACTGCCCACAGGGACTAATAACTAAAGCAATTATGGTTCTTTAGAAATGAGTAACCGTAATGAGTAATGTATTGCATTTTTCCAGTCAGGAGCTCAACACTGGTTAGATGCATACGGGAGATTACAGGCTCTTAGCAGAGTCCAGTGGCATTGAAACATTAAAGCACTATATTTGACAGGGTATTGTAATATGCAGTGCACATTCATCAAATGGAAAAAACAACACTTGGTCCAAATGGAAAAATAGCATGCTGCTAAAGCACAATGCCGTCTAGTGTAATATTGATTAATAAATGGAGTGAGGGAGATAAGCAACATCGTAGCGTCTCTTTAAGATTAAGTGCTAAAACTAACATGCTCACACATGTTCACAGGAACATGTGTGAGCATGTGTTCGAGAGGAAACCCTCAATCTACACCGAGAAATTACATCAACTTTCTTTATCCTTTATACATTTTGCACACATATACATATACAGACACACACACACCGAGCAGCATATGGCAACAGAGCTGATGTTTTCTCTGAAGCGATAAGATCAGAAGTTCGGTGGAAGCTTCCCAAAGCCGACATACAATATGTCACCCAGCCAGAGGCCTACAGTCGAGGTTCCAACAGTAAATGACCAATTATTAAGTCAGGGTGCCTGTTTGGACCACCGCCTGCTGGCTCATAAATAATAAGAACATTTTAAGCGGTAGTGCAGGTCAAGGAAAAACAGACACACACGCACACCCATATATATAAGTATATATTTGACCATATGTAGGTATATTAGGTAGTTGATAGAAACACATATCCATCCACACATGCGTGAACACAAACTCAAGTAATTGCAAACACTTGTTCATACACACACACACACACACACACACGAGTATAGATCCTGCATGCATATCCTTCCAACACATGTATGTGGAGGGTATAGCTAATAAAATACAGGCCCACACATACACTGACACACTTGCATATACAGTTACACACACACACACAAGCATACATTTGCACATACAGCTCAAATATAAACACATGTAACGGGTAGTTCATATACAAATGTATGCATCCACACACACACACACACACACACAGACACACACACACACACACACACACACACACACACAGGTGTACTGTATGTGCGTGTGCGAATGCTTCAAGCTTCACAGACACACACATACAAAAATATATAAGAAATTGCTGGAATAAAACAACCACCCACACACATGCAAACACATACACACACATACACACACACACACTTAGAGAAAAGCTCACAACCTTTTGGTGCTGATAAGGCTCCCCTAAATATTTGTCTTGAGTCGAGCGTTGAGAGAGCCAGCTGAGTTCTGTGCCGTTCAGACAGTCCTACTATTATTCCTATTATTATTATTACTATTATTACTCCCAGTTTCTTTGAGCTGGGATCCAACAAACAGAGCTGGTTATGACCCAGTGGGTGTGGGTGGTCCCCAGCAACCTTTATTCATCAATCAACCAAACTAGACCCAACACACACACTGCTCAGTACAGCAACACACAAAACAAACGGAGCACTGTTGGCACCACGAGTACGGGATATTTAACCTAAACCGTTATCCAGTTTCACTCTATGAGTTGTGATGGTACTGTGACTCGTAGATTGTCGACTCAAAATTGGTGAAATACGCACACAGGAAGAGATTTCAGAGAAATATATAATACCAGGGTAGGTACAGTGTCGCTAAACATGGGATCTAAGTTATTACGATATTTTTAATGCGGAAAATGGAAATTTTGTTTACAGTAAAAGTCATGTAAGAACAAAACCTCCCAAACATCCTATTCTTAATTGAACACAGCTATTGGAAATCAAGCAATAAATAGATGGAATAAGAAAAAGTACAACAGCAAATTGAATTTCAAGAACCATTGAGTTCTGTTTTGTTAAAGTTGATGGGATGCATGTCGTATTGCTAACCCGGTTCTGGATCAGTAGAGTTTGAAGGAAAACAGAAACTGTACAGAACTGTACCAGTTTGTAATCTGACCAGATAGAAACACTTCATCTTCAGGCAAACGTTTAAAGGTTGATTCATAAACCGACACAGTATTATAGAGTATTGAAATAACTGACTGGATTGAATGACCAACTGTGATGCACTACACAGGATGGAGACAATTTGGCCTTTGACCTCTAATGATTCAATATTAATTTGTGGTGCTCGAAGCATTAAAAATGGCACCTGAAAAACCTTAACAGAACAACAGCAGTGTGCACGCCCAGATATCGAGGAGCTAAGTGGGGATGATGGACCAACAACCTCGCATACAGACAGGATTTGACAGGGGGGTGATGTATGACACACTCCACTTAGTTCATCTATCTATCTATCTATCTATCTATCTATCTATCTATCTATCTATCTATCTATCTATCTATCTATCTATCTATCTATCTATCTATCTATCTATCTATCTGTATATATTCTGTCCATTCACCCAAACATATGGAACTGCCACAGAATGCTTTATTTACATATGGCCTTTATTTTCGCCAGATATTGCATCGATAGCTCTAACTCTATTACTGGTAGAAAATGTTCATGAAAAAAAGACATGATGTTTATGCCTAATGTGGACAGCCCTGTAAGTCATAGGTACAAAGTGGAAATGCTAAGAAATTTAAATCTCTTTTTAGCTGATTAATTTGACACCAAAGTGAATTCAGCTTGTTATGGAACGGTTTACATTTCCTGCTGTAAACACACGTGGTGTCTGGTATCTCTTTGCTTGGAAAAGAAACTCCTCTGATGCACAGTAAATGACATCGCTATAAGCACTCAGACCCAAAGATGGAGACACAATAAAATACTCCACCGCTATACCACAGGCAAATTTATATATTGTGAAATGACAGGATGTGAGTAAACGGACATAGAAAGCGCACATTGTTCCGAGTTGCTCTCAGCTGAGACGCACCAGGTCGTGTTGAGCAGTAGTCCGCTCTCCATATGGCTTCAATGGAATTTATGTTGGACAGGCACCAATAAGCCAAATCTAGTTAGCGACATTATATCATTGGAGCCAAATCTAATTTCAGCCCCAGTGTGTTTTAGTCGTCAGGGACTCTCTCTCACTCTCTCTCTCTCTCTCTCTCTCCCCTCCTCTTCTTCATGTTCTGTTCTCTCCCTCCCTCCGTCCATCCGTCCATCTCTCTATGTGAGTGTCACCTGCCCTCTGAGCTGGCGACGCTGGGTCTCGGCCTTAGCGTGAGAGCCCCATTACCCTGACTGGAGGCTTTGTTTTCCCTGTGAATCTGCGAGAGAGTGTGTCCGTGTGTGTGTGTGTGTGTGTGTGTGTGTGTGTGTGTGTGCTGGAGGAGAATGTCAGAGAGACGTGATTTGTTACATCAGTGAGCATTCCAGCTACGAGATCCTCTGAGTAGACACATAGAGAGGCAGGAAAAAAAATGTCTCGTTTGTTGCTGTGTTTCCATCCAAATCTATTTTTGTAAACGATTCGACTGCAAATTGTTTTTGTAGAGGAAATAAATGTGATAAATAGCAGTGGAATGACATAAATCATGACTGAGTTGAAACTGATTGTATATAAAAGTTTGCGGAGAATTCACTCAACAGTTGCGTGGAAACACATGACAGAGAAATAGATGTGTGTATAGATGAGGTAAGAGCATGTGTGTGTGTGTGTGCGTGCATGCGTGTGTGTGTGTTTGCAATCAGGTTCAAGGTTAGCAGCTCTACTGTGTCGTGTGTGTCTAAGCACTGGGGCCACAGCTCCCACCAAACGGAGACAACTGAGCAAGATACCATCTGCCTTTGCCCATCTAAATCTCACGCCAAGACACACACACACACACACACACACACACACACACACATTCAGAGAGCCTTTAAACACACCATCTACAGCTCAATTCACAACGGAAACACTTTAAGTGCACATAAAGCAACTGTAAATAATTAATTGAATGTCACAAGTCAAACAAAAAACTCGTGGGCCTCACTGTATGCGGATGGGACGCCATGTCGACTGTGGCCTCGTTCCAATAGAAAGCCACAGGAAATCAGATCTTCAGAGTCAGGGCCAAGAAGATGTGTTTAACATTATTTTGTAAGTCCTGCGTAACAAATACCACAATGAATAAAACGCAATGAATGAAACGCCTGGTGCTCCACATTACTGTGTGCTCCATGTATTCATCTATAGCTTGAGGTCTGGGGCCCTCGTGTACACAAGGCTAGGATTTGACACGGCTTTTATCAATAGTGTTGTAAAATAGGAGGTCTTACTCGGGTGCGGTCAGATTTCATCCTGAAGTTGACAGTTGACTGTCTGTGTTTTTTTTGGCTGGAAACAGCCAATAGACATGTTTGCTGTCTGTGTGACTGAGTATGACTCAATTTGCTCCCCTTATGGCAAACTATCTTTGGCCATAATTTGATGTTTAGAGATGTTTTTTAAAAATATTTTACATTTACTTTCGTCAGGGGATTCTTTCACAACAACGACCGGCTCGCTGTACGTTATCCCTTACATGTCTGACAGATTTTGATGATTGAATGGATCATTTTGCATGTGACGGCTCAAACGATGAAAACATGTTCAGAAGTTGTGAAGAGGACGACGATTTCACTGAGAATAAACTCATCGGTTTTGATCAGCGAGACATGTGCAAGTGGTTATTTGGGCCATATTGTAGACAACTGTTCTTATTCTTTGCACACATGTGCCAAAACAAAAGCAATTTGTTTGAATGAATAAAATGAGAAATTCAAATCTGTTGTGAACAACAAACTAATCAAGATTTGAATTGTTATTGAATTTATTGTTTAATAATTCTCATTCGAGAATGAAAGCGAATGAGAAAAACTGTAATAAACAGGTAACCAAACAAACTGTATCCATCCATCATACTGTGACCCAACCAGGTCCTTTTGTTTTTCATAAAATCCCAACTCCTGACCACTCTCCCCCTCACAGCAGACACAATGACATTTCCTATGTTACAGCGCAGAAGTGCTGTGCTATTAGATTAGTCTACAGAGACTGAAGCCTCTCTGCCTGTATGAATGGATGGAGGAACCAACAAGTCCATCACATTCCCTGTGGACGATGTCTTCAGCACAGCTCAAGGCGCAGGAAACTGTGTGTGTGTGTGTGTGTGTGTGTGTGTGTGTGTGTGTGTGTGTGTGTGTGTGT
>CAKAOI010051638.1:0-15517 GCA_916701655.1 Sebastiscus albofasciatus
TCGTTCCTCCTCGCTCCTCCATGTTACTCCTACATGTCGTTCCTCCATGGTGCTCCTCCATTTCGCTCCTCCTTGCTCCTCCATGTTACTCCTACATGTCGTTCCTCCTTGCTCCTCCATGTCGCTCCTCCATGTCGCTCCTCCATGTCACTCCTACATGTCACTCCAAGATGTCGTTCCTCTTTGCTCCTCCATGTCACTCCTACATGTCGTTCCTCCTTGCTCCTCCATGTCGCTCCTCTTTGCTCCTCCATGTAACTCCTCCATGTCGGTCCTCTTTGCTTCTCCATGTCACTCCTCCATGTCAATCCTACATGTCGTTCCTCCTTGCTCCTCCATGTCGCTCTTCCTTGCTCCTCCATGTCGCTCCTCCTTGCTCCTCCATGTCGCTTCTCCATTCGATCCTTCCTGCATTTGGCAGCTTCAACTGTGTTATGGTATGTGTCGACAGGATCCGTCCTTTCCATGCTCCCCATTCATTGTCTATGTAAGCAGCAGTGCAATGCAATCTGGTAGCGTGGCGGCGCTGTTCGAGAGACGGAGCGTCACGCCTCTCGAAACTCCCTAGAAACTTTTAAACTAAGTCTTGTTGATCCAAAATAAAGACAGATTCATCAACTGCATGGATTATTTCTCGCCTCAAATGTTTTCAGAAACACATTTCAGTGAACTATTTTCGTGAAATAAGAGAAGAAAGTTTCCAAACAAGCCTCCATGTTTTTTCCACCAAGCGTCCAATTCTGGAAAGCGGCAGGTCCCATCGCGATAAAAAACGCCCCTCTGGACACGTACCATCATAACCCTGGGTTGATTTACCAAGTTGATAACCACCTTCGTAGGACCGTTTAGTGGGAACTCGGTTGTTAGAGTTAATGAAGCCAGATAACGAGAAGATACCCTAGGTATGTTGAACTGGCTTCGTAGTACAGGCCTCTGGTCTCACACAACTGACGGGCTGGAGATTTTGAACAACCATTTCAAGATGAGGTGTGCACTTGAATGGGAGAGACAGAGAGAGAAGAAGAGATCAACATGGAACAGGGGCTTGTAGCCTTCTTTAATGGCTCCATTAAGAAGTAGATTATCTCGGCTAAATGATAAATTCAATTGGCTGCTTCTGAATCTTAATGAGTGAGCCGGTCACACAGAGGTATTCCAATATAAAGCGAGGAAAATTGTAGTCTGCTATAATTGTTTTTGCACGGCTCCAACAGTGATTAACAACAACAAAAGGATCATTTGAGGATAGTTTGCAAATCAGTGGTTATGATTTGAACTCCATTTAATTTAGTTAAAATGAACTTCCTTTTCATCAGCAAGTCACTGGAATGATTCATCTTTGACAGGCACACAGCATAAGGTTCAACTATGGTGTAGTTCGGGTTTGCTGACATCTGTTGGTGGAATATGTGTACTGTAACAGTAAAGCTCCTTAGAAGGCTAAGTTGTGATTTGTGATACTGGGTTATATACATTAAATGTACTTGAACATGAAGTATGGAGGACAGAACCTCCCAAAATAAAAATAAATGAATATATAAATAAATGACTTGATAAATAAATAAATGTCATTAAAAGTATCAAAAAATTATTTTAAAAATAATTGTAGTCATTAAATAAATGATCAAATGTGACATAAATTGATATTTCTGTTTTCATTTTCTTTTTTATTTATTTACCTTTGTATTAATTCCCTTATTGATTCCCTCTTCTGTTTCTTCCACTTTTATTTATTTATGTTTATGAATTTTTAAATGTATTTTAATTTATGTATTTGTTTTGCTTTTATTTTTTTATTTATTTATTTTTGTATGTATTTATTTATTTTATATTTATTTTTAAATATATTTATGTATTTAAGCATTTATTTATTTTTGTATGAGGATTTTGATTGCTAAGACTGAAAGCATAACACAACATGAAAGCAACGCCCTTCATTTGCATAATGAAGCAGAAATTAAATAATTGTAAAAAACAAATGTATGAATAAATGTATAACGAAGAGAAGACAGAAATAAATAAGTTTGGGGAAATAAATAAGGGTTGAAATGCAAAGGGAAAATCATGCAGAAATAAATGCTTAAACACATAAATAAATACATACATTTCAAAATAAATATAAAATAAATTAATGAATGCAGATATAAATGACAATAAATGTATAAATAAATAAATACATTTAAAAATTCATAAAAATAAATAATAAATAAAACAAATAATTAAAAATGGAAAGTAAACAGAAGAGTGAGTACATAAGGGAATTAATACAAAGATAAATAAATAAAAAGCAAATTAAAACAGAAATATCAATTTATGTCACATTTTATCAATTAATTAATGACTACATGTATTTTTAATATTACTTCTGCTACATTTAATGACATATTAATGTATTTATCGAGTCATTTATTTATTCATTTTGGATTTTGGCAGGTTCTGTCCTCCATAAATCAAGCGTAGCGTTAGTTCAGGCAGGCCATGATGTCAAGCTCTGCTCATACGACGGCTATCCGCTGATAACAGCTGATCTTAAGCCAGCCCAATCAGCTGATGCATCAACTGATGGATCAGCTGATTCCTCTCTATGCATTCATTGGTAAATTTCATACAGGGCGCCTTATTTAAGCTGCTTCAGCCTGCCTACCGTTGCTGCTTCCTCTACAAGCCGCTCGCAACATGAGAACAACCAGATTTCCACGTTCAAGCTTCAACTTACCTTGCTGCTCGTCATGTCGATTTCCGTCCATGACGACTGGGCTATGGAGTCACAACAACAGCATCAGAGGCAGAGGAAGCCATCGGCAAAGAGAGCCCGTTCCCTATCCGCCGGAGCTCGCATCTGATAAGTAGACATTCAAGTTCTGCTCCCAGCATTTCCTTATGGCCAGTGTCCAGGCTCCTACAAGTCCTAGTTGAAAACCACATCACGGCTCCAGTCGGGTCTTCTCATGAAGAGCTTTTTGAAATGTTCGTCCATGTCAAAACTCCGCCAGCAGATCTTCTCAAATCCTGCGCTCCCAGGAAAGCCGCTGAGAAAAGGAAAGAAAGCGCCTGAAACTCTGCTGCAGTCCCAGCTACGGCCGAGGAGCCGCCTTCCAAAAGAGCACGAGATCCAGCGGTCCAAGCCCCGGTCCGAGCCCCGGTTCGAGCCCCGGTCCGAGCCCCGGTCCAAGTCCAGCAGTCCGAGCTCCAGCGGCCCGAGCTACAGCCCCAGCAGCCGGCTCCCTGGAGCAGGAGGACAACCCTGTCATGATAGCTCAGTATCCAGTCGTCTCTCACCAATATGACTCCAGATCCAAGCCCTGGAATCCGTGTCGACATCTCCAGCCAGCCGGCTTCTTTCAAAACACGGAAGGGCCGTCACCTTTACGCGCGCCGCAGATCGATGACGTCATTACATCGAGCTTTTATGACGTCACAGTCCCGCGGAGATTTCTGGGAATTGCAGTCCAAATCTCCACCAAGGTCCATTATTTCCACCTGCTGCTGCAATTCCGCACAATCTGAGAAGCCAAATCCTTGCAGCCATCCTTCAAAATTGGTGCTTTGGTGCTTACACAGACCTGTTATTAGAAACTGTTTTCCTCACAGCATTTTCAGGTTTCTTTAAGGTGGCGAGTTCACTACACGCACCAGATTTTGGATCCTTCACATGATCTCACTATAGCTGACGTAACCATTAACTCTCAGTATTTCACCATATTTTAAAAAAACACTCAAGACTGATGAAGATAGGAAGGAACATCTGTTTTAATCTCTGAGTCAAATCCCGTCTTCAATGATCCACAATCTGAGATGCCGACCTCAAGCCAGCCAATGAAAGCCACTCTTTGTCACAGAGGAGGGGAAGCCCATGTCCCGAGCTTGGTTTGCCTCACACCTTCGCCTCTCTGCCACTCATGCGGACTGCCACCAGAACGCTGCACTGCGCATTCTCTCCGCATAGGAGCAGCGACAACGGCAGCATTAACAGCTCTTGTCTCCACACTGAAGGCTTTGGGCCGATGGTCATCAACCGCTTATGAACGTTATCTCCGGCAGGAGGCTCAAGTCATCCTCGATGCTCAAAAAAGCTATGAGTGCTCTGTAACTTGCAGGCTATATATACTTAATGTTACGGCATATCTGCTTGACTCTCTCATTTAACCTTCTAGCCATATACCTCAGCCTGCAACCTGTGAAGAATCAAAAGGCTTTACTGTATATGTGTTTTAGTCTAATTAGCTTCCATTAAGTCGAACTGCTGACCCCTCCTGTGGCTCTTCCATGTAGGCGCATGGAAGGCCAGGGAGGTTTTCCTGGTGTGGTAATTTGGGGTTTTTACTGCTGCGCTTTAGCTTTCCATGTCTGCACATGGAAGGGCAAGGAGGTGTGCTCTCCTTGCCTCATGCTACCACGTAGGCTCGTGGATCCACGCATGCGCGTGGATGGGCAGGGAGGTCCCAGAACAGAGCCATACCGCCAAATATAATGTATATATTACTGCAAATGGAATAGTGTCTTTGACTAAAGTGGTCCTGACTGAAATTCATCTAACGTCAGTCTAACATAGTTTTAACATGTTGTCCCAGATGTTTCCATGTATGAAAAGACCCTAAATGAACCATGTAGATGGACTACTGGATTACTATCAGCAGATTATTTAAACAGCGTTTGTATAGGAATGATTCTGTCCCAAGCTGTTTGATCACTATCAGCTGGTTGATCACTATCAGCTGTTTGATCACTATCAACTGGTTGATCACTATCAACTGTTGATCATTATCAGCTGTTTGATCGCTATCAGCTGGTTGATCACTATCAGCTTTCTGATCACTATCAGTGGTTGAGCACTATCAGCTGGTTGATCACTATCAGCTGTCTGATCACTATCAGCTGTTTGATCACTATCAGGGGTTGAGCACTATCAGCTGTTTGATCACTATCAGCGGTTGATCACTATCAGTTGTTTGATCACTATCAGCGGTTGATCACTATCAGTTGTTTGATCACTATCAGCGGTTGATCACTATCAGCTGTTTGATCACTAGCATTTTTTTATTATTTTCAAATAAAAGCTGTATGTATTTTCCATTGATCATTGGGAATAAATTAACATAATTAATTTATCCCTGATTCCCTTACAAGAAAAACTTTGAGGAATCCTAACCTGTACTGTCCAGTATCCAGTTATTTATTTCACAGTCACACCAACTGAATTTTTGGCAAAAAAAAGTTACTGTATCGATTTCAAATCATTGAATCATATCGTATCGTATCGTATCACTTTAGATGAGCCAAATATCGTCCTGAATCGTATCGGAACCATGGAAATCGTATCATATCATTGTAAAAACGTATTGTTACACCCGTAAAACTTGCTATTGGCTAATGTTGGAATGAATTTCTTTATGCCTGAGTGTGTCTCTCTCAGTTTCCATGTATGTGTTGTCGGAGTAGGAGATGTAGGAGAGAGAGAGAGCATGCCCATGCATTGATATGAGTGAAGCAGTTCTGAGGAGGGCCCATTCACTGGACGGCCATTTCTGTGGCCGTTTCTTTGTATTTTGAAACATTACAGGGTCGGCTCTAGCCCTTTTGGTGTCCTTGGCGAAATTTGGATTTGGAGCCCCTCCCCAAAATAGCCCCGTAAACCGCAACACACATCATGTTGTGATTCTGTTGTTTTGATTTTTGTTGTTGGCCTGCTCTCTCTGTTCCTTTCCCCTCTGTATTTTTCGCCTGGCAGGGCATGTGTGTGGCAGGGGGTGTGGCTGGCTAGGCCTGCAGCAGCAGAGGTGGCTCATCGGTTCTCACTCAACATCATCAACCTCACCATAAAAGCCTGGGTTGCGTTCGAAAAGTCAAATAATTACGTTCTAAAGTCTTTTCCTAACCACTTTTCCTTGACCTCAATGGAAATGAGGTGTTAAGAGAATCCGACTGCACTTTCACTAGGCTCCGTCATTATGATGCGACGACGGCGGATGTTAATGAAGCGGGTCTGCTGTGGTGAAACTACAATGTTCTGAAGATGGACTACAAAAGGCACTGCTTCTCCCCATGCGTTTTAAATAGGTCTTTCACTGACAGGCTCCTTCACCCGTGGTGTGTGAAAGAGCGATACCACAGGTCCTCCTGCTGCTGGAACATTCTATCAACAGATTATAAAGGATCATCTGACCTAACGTGGACAACCGGTGAAAAATATCACTTCATTAACAAGGTTGGAATTGAAATAAACGAAGGAATATATGATAAATATTTAATTAATTGTTGGAGTTATGGAGAAGGTGTAGGATCATAAACTTCTTCCAACTTCTTTTGGAACATGTAATATTTATTTATGTAGATTATTTGTTAATTGATTGTTTACTGTTTGTTTTATTAGTTATTCTTGTTTTATTTTTTGTTACATGTTCGAAATAAATAATTAATTAAAAAAGTGAAATGAAATGGTTGTCACTGTCCACTCATATTAACATGAATCCCAATTAGTGTATGACTGTATGAAAATAATATCAAAGTTAAGCATATTGTTTGTTATCAGGAACGGCCAAATGGTGCATCGCTTTAAATGCTGCGGCCGCAAGGAATTGTGGGACGTTATTCTCTCTTTTCCTTTGGTAAAGGATACTCCATGACAGGTTGCAAGACCACCCTTTCGCAAGGCAGATACACCTGTCACAATCAGGTCCTCAAGAGCCTGGCATCAGCTCTGGAAGACAAGCGACGGACGACCAACTCCTTGCCCCCCCTGAGAGCAGCCAATCCCCCTAAGGTAACAGCATTTGTCTGAGAAGGACAAAAAACACCCAAACACCCTCCCACCAAGCCAGACACAGGACGCCTACTTATGGCCCGTGACTGGAAGATGCTGGTGGATGTCGGCCAGCAAATAATTTTTCCTCCCGAGATTGCTTCCACCAACCTCAGGCCAGACTTAGTACTCTGGTCCCCCTCACTGAAGACTGCTTACATAGTAGAGCTCACAGTGCCATGGGAAAACTTGATTGAAGAGGCCTACGAACATAAGAAGCTGCGCTACGCAGAGCTAGCAGCAGAAGTGAAGCAGCGAGGCTGGAACACCAAAGTCTATCCAGTGGAGGTAGGATGCAGAGGATTCGTGGCTTCTTCTACCATCAGATTGCTGAAAGAGCTGGGATGCCACGGTCAGGCTCTGCGGCGGACCATCAGAGCAATCTCAGAAGCGGCTGAAAGAGGCAGCCAGTGGATTTGGCTCAAGCGGAATGATCCGGGCAGGGCTCCAAATACATCCGCATAACCCACTGGAGAACCCCCACCTGTCAGTCTTTCAGCCGTCTGCCATTCCCAGCAGCAAGGTGAGTTTCGGGACACTTGAGCACAGTACACAAGCTGAGGATTGGTCACCCTGCAGCTGGCCGCCTTTGTGAGGGTGTATAGTGTTAAAAGGCCGAAACATCTGATGATACAAGGGTACACTACTGATGATGCGTCCTGTGCCCAATTGTCCTGAAATGTCACAACCCAGACAACCCTCCCACAAACTCTGAGAACCCCCACCTGTCAATTGTCAACCACTCCAAACAACAAGGTGAATTTCGTGGAAATGCTCACCACCTATTGGCACAAGGGACAGGAACACCACGTCCTGTGTTTTTTGATTCTATGCTAAAGAAGATAATTAAGGAAGCATTGAAGCTCCTTTCCTTAACATTTGGTGAATAGGAACAGCTCTTATCATGGCTGCTACTGAGATACTTCTGGGTCATTTCACTCCGTTAGGAACCTAAGCAAAAAGGACTATTCAAACTCAACCCTGGTCTCCACTCCACTACCGCGCCAGATAATTCCGTCTCATTCGGTAGAGCATGTTCCTTCTGTGTAGATTTTAGAATTTGAGATTTTTCTAGTGTTCACTTTTTGCTCAGTACTTACCAGTGTTCTTTTTGTCTCCTGTCAGATCTTCCGGTCTGCCTCGCTGCTGCTGCTTCTGCGTCGTCAGTGACTGAGTTTCCATGTGCTTAGTCCTCGTGGTTCAATTCCTCCGAGCCACGAGCCGACCAGCTCCCTGCCCTCCTGCTTCCGTTTTTGCTTCGTTGTTAATAATAAACTCTTGTTTTTTTTTACTTACCTGTGCCAGTCTCTGATTTGGGGTCTAGCTAAAAAAACTAAACCTAACACATAAGACATCACAATGGTTTTAAGACAAAAATTCAGATTTTTATTTTCATAAATAACTATTTATTATAATATAAATAAACAATCGGTCCCTGATTATGTTGGCTTGAAAGTGATTAGTCAGTTTCACTACAATTTACACTTATATTAACAATTAGTGCGGCCGGGCAGATGAAAAAGTGTGAGAAAGAGAGTTACAGGGGTGAAAAGGGTATTTCTTTTTTTCTTTCTTTCTTTCTTTCTTCCTTTCAATGCAGAAAATGAAGAAGGGCACCCACCAGCATTTTATATTTTATTTATTTATTTATTTATTTATTTATTTATTTATTTATTTATTTATTTTTAGAGGTTGTCCAGCGCCAGCCCAGAAGGTGGTGCCCTAGGCGACCGCCTGTATAGCCTATGCCTTAAGCCGGCCCTGAAATATTATAAAGAGATAATTATCAAAGTCAAATATCAAGATCCAAGCACAACAATCAAGGATTTCATGTACATCTTGTATTAGGCCTTCAGACTGACTTTTCTTAAAACAATCCTCTCTGTGCGTGAACAGACAACTGGAGTACCGTATGCACACTGACCTGGATTCCTTTATCCGGAACATTTTATACATCTTCCTTATCATATTCAAGTTTCTGGACCGGCATTGTTCCACTTTAAAGGAAGCATTTTTTGTTTAAAGCTAGGGTTGGTAATCTTATTTCTTACTACAATCTTACTTATTACCTCCCTCCAAAGCCATTCCCCAAAATGATCATTCTGAACGTAAGCAACGAACATGGCTACTGTTAGTACTCACAACTGTCCCGGGCACAGTACACACAGGTAGACAGGCAAGTAGTCTGTACAATCATTTCTTTCAGGCCAAATTAAATGATTGGACAGGTTTATTACAGTCCTGTGTCAGCCAGATACCGAATCTTTTTCTTTTTTTGACAGAGCATTTGATTTATTGATTGCTGTTGGGATGTAAAGAATTTCAACAAATATGACAAAAAATGTATTTGAACATTACGAACACTAGCTTTAAAGTTTGCGGTATATAGCCAATGTCTCCAAAAGTCTTGGTAAAAACATCTATCTCATGGCCTACAATATACTGCACAGCATGTTCCATGTGTAAATGTCAACAGTTGTGTGCCATCTTTCATTGACCCTGGCCTTTTCATTTCACTTCTCTTCTATATATATTTTGCTGAGGTGAAAATGTGTTGGTGTTGGTATTACTGGTCTGCCACCTGCACTCTGGCTATCAAATAGCCACAGCTCTCACATCTACTAATGACACATAAACAAAATTAGAAGGTAAATAAACTTGGAAAAAAAGCCGGCGTGAAAAAGTGACAGAGAACACTAATATTACCCCTCCTACCATTATTATATTATATTACACTACACTACAGTACAATTATTGACCAAAGGATTGGTTTATACACTTAAGATGAATAAAGCAATTATAATTTATTATACATGTATGTTATATACTCATAATATACTTACTAGAAAATATACATTATATTATATATTACATAGATATAAATTGATTACATGGTAATATATATTTTTTCCATTGTTTATAGTCATTTCCAACAGCCTTTACTGGCGCAAAATACAGTATATCACTGATCTGTGGTCCCAGTAGACCAAAACCAGCACTGCTCCTAGTAGAGCACTTACACTCACACACCAAAAACTGACAATAACCTGATATTTTCAGGTGGAATTTCATTCATTCATTCATTCATTCATTCATTCATTCTCACTGTGCAATATCATTTTCCACTTGTGCAATTTTGTTAATAGTCGGTTTATTGTCAATACTGTATATACTGCTCCTTTTTTATACTTCCTTCTATTTAAATGGTTCATATTTTCTAACACTTTGTTTAGCTCTTTTTTACTGTGTTAGCTGATGCATCTTGTTTTTTGCACTATCCCCTTTGCTGCTGTACACTGCAAATGTCCCCACTGCGGGACTAATAAAGGAATATCTTATCTTATCTTATCACATGGTTAAGATCATATATGCCTGTCTTACACTCTTTGACCACCAGGTGGTTTCGTGCACATGAAGCCTCGAGAAATGAACCCTTTTCCGAACCAATTTGCTGGAAAGCTTCAAAGCTTCATGAGGCTTCAGCTCGCTATCACTACAGACTACCTCCACAATGTGGGAGTAGAGAGAATGGAACGGCCTGCCAAGAGTCCAGATCTCAACCCAATTCAACACTTGTGGGATCAGCTTGGGCGTGCTGTACGTGTTAGAGTGACCAACACAACCACGCTGGCTGACCTGCAACCAATCCTGGTTGAGGAATGGAACGCCATCCCACAGCAACGTGTGACCAGGTTGGTGACCAGCATGAGGAGGAGGTGCCAGGCTGTTGTGGCTGCGTATGGATCTTCCACCGCTACTGAAGCTCCTGACGGTGGATTAAATGAATCAATATGTCTTGTTTGTTCCGTGTTACTGACAGAGAGTTCAATCATCCAATCCACCAAACAACTCAAAACAAGAGTCAGTACCAACAGGAGAATACCCTGTTTACCATTGATGGAGCATTTTGGCAAATGTTTCTTGGGCGCTACCCACATAATCAGCTGTGCTGCTCATCCCACAAATGCATGATCCTTACAAGTTGGACATCATTGTGAAGGTAAATAAACAGGTTTTCCAACCATGTAAAATACAATGACCATTAGCATTGGAACAACAGAGAAATAACCCATCAAACACAAGTTTCTGAACTTTAATTTGCCAGTTTATTTGACAATGGCATGGGGATGTCAACTATGTGTCAGTTCATCATCATGACCAGCACCTTGCCAGGAGATGACCTGGCAGTGTCTGTGTTTCCAG
Source organism: Sebastiscus albofasciatus (assembly GCA_916701655.1). Lineage (NCBI taxonomy): Eukaryota > Metazoa > Chordata > Actinopteri > Perciformes > Sebastidae > Sebastiscus > Sebastiscus albofasciatus. The sequence goes on from CAKAOI010051638.1 coordinate 11,003, forward strand.
TCCTCTTCTGAGGCTTCAGTTCACACAAAGAACTTGAGTGGAGAAAGCTGAATAATTTGAACTAGCAAGGCATAAAGTGTTATATTGTTTCACATGAGTCTCCAGGGCAACTCAGCCTGGAGTAGACAAGATTTGTACTCCATCAGTAATTCATGAATCTGATTTCCGTCTTGATGTAGAACAGCTTTGGGAGTACCGTGGATCATTTATCACCGTGGAAAGAGGCTTGAATTATGACCCAGGGTGCTATAATTTTACAAATATACAGAAATGAATTTATGTATGAAATATATGTGTCATCTTTTTAGAATCTCTGTCCATTGTTTTGGTGGTTTGATTTAATGATTGAGATTTAAAGCTTCAGTAGGCAGAATATTTTTGGCGTCAATTCCATAATAACCTTTCAGCATATTGTAATTCAAGTGTTCTGAGAGAAAACTAGACTTCTTCTCCTCCTCATGGCTCTGTTTTCAGGCTTTAGTACATCTAGCCCGTGACGGGAGACTTTGACCAATCATATGTCATTTCAGAGAGAGAGCGTTCCTATTGGCTGTTCATTCAACGGAGGCAGCTGTCAATCACTCGCAAACTCTGATCAAATGGTCAAACTAGGCAGCTCTGATCAAATATGAATCAATATTGTGTTACTGTAATGACTATTTCTCTCCTTAGATGTTCTCAGAATCATCTTGTAGTGTACTGTTTAGTTGTAAAATGAGAAAGATAGCTCTGGCTGGTGGGCGGGGCTTAGTATTTCCTCAACTGTTCTCAACATGGCTGCCGTGTCACAAACTCTCTCATTTTATAGCTAAACAGTACACTACAAGATGATTCTGAATTGGTCTCTGATTGGTTGTTTTCCTCCGGTCTGTGAAATCTTGTAGATGCCGTTAGGAGCACCGGAGGACACAGGAGGACAATGAGGCACATGATTTTTTTCAGATTACCTGTCCCATGCACTACTGTCAGGATATAGTGACCGTTCTATAAAATAACTTCTTTCTAATCATATTTGCTCCATTTCTACCTACTGCTGTTTTAACTCTCTGCACTCTTGAAGTGATGGAGAGCAAATGGCCTTTGTGAGAGGAAAACATATCAATGCACATTGATAGAATAAAATATTGCTCCCTGTAAATGAAATACCACAGTCCATAGAATATTCTGAAACAATGCCTCCACTGTTAATCGGTGCCTCTAGTCTGTCAGACTGTAGAAATGCTAACAATAGCATTGGGACAGCATTGGTGGAAATGCTAACAATGACACAGTAGCATGCCAGCAACAGCAGACACAACAACTACCGCTCTCACCCACACAATACAACAATTAGGAGCACAGATGTGAAATGATACTGAGCAGAGCTCCAATCGAGATAATAGAGCAATCAGGAGGTGAGCTGCTGCTGAGTAGAGGCTTACATTGGAAAGAAACTACCAGTTACTACTTATAGGTTGTAAATAAAAGTTTGTGAGGAGCTCCATAATGGAAAAGAGGGCAGAGACTGCCAGTCATTGATTGACATGTGTCAATGGAGCTTTGTTCAGTAGAGCAGCTATCACCAGTTTTTCAGTTAAACGTGCAGTATGCTGTTATGTTCTTTTAAAGCCCAAACACCTTTATCTGATGTTGGTATTTACATAACACATTTTTCAAAAACACATAAAGGTAGCCTACATTTAAATTAGCCTACCTGCATTATGATGTATCATCATTCTGTGTGAGGACACATCAAATAATAATCAGGCTATATAGCCTATCTTGTCTCAGGCCTGAAACCAAGTTCATTATATTGATATGTAGTGTTATTTCTACATTCACCAGCAGATGTCAGGAAACACAAACTATTACCAAAGGAACACTGTGGTGGAGTAATGCTGCTGTAGGTACAGGCTGGCAGTCTGCATGGAAATCTTGCTGTGTTTTAAAAAATGTTGGGATGTCAACTGATTTTGATGGGTGACGTATTTAAATGTTGAACATACATGGATGTATAAAGAGTTACAAAGCATACACATGGATGTGTGTTGAGCATACACACATGGTTCCCGTTTTGGCTTCTGATTGGTGCACCAGTCAGACACACAGTAGGCCTACATACTACAGTAATTATGCACACCTGTGATTAATTTAAAAGCGAATTAGCCCACCGAACTCAACAATTAGTCTCCATTGTTCGTTGAGAAAATGGTAAGTCAATTTAATTTTCAGTCACATCATAAAAAGGAAATATGTAATAGACATAAACTGGTGGTAATGTAGTGAACATTTTCTGATTATAATAATGTAGCTTTAGCCTACAATAATGTATAGACTAGCTCAAACTTGACCTTTTATTCTTGCTTGCTGGCTGTTAACGTTAGCTTAGCTAACATTACTTTTCTGAACAGGCCACCATTAACGTTAAATGCTTTTGGGACAAAACTAAAACACACCAGGCCAGGGGCCATCTAAACTAAGCTAACGTTAGCTAGTTAGCTAACTGAGAATGTAACTAAGTTTTCTTTGCATGTCTTTGTTCATTGTTGTCATAATTCCCTGAACTTTAAGCAATCCTTTGCATTTCTTTGGGTGGGGGCGCTACTACGTCAGAGCGACTCCCGACGCGGCTCGTTCATTGTATGTTTTTCTGTTAACGACAACAACAGTGTTACATCTAGCGTGCATCTGGCATATGATCGCAAGTTTATGTCGAGGAAATGGACTCTGCTCAGGACCGGCAGCACCATTCGTCGCCAACCCAGGTAGGCTCGCCTACTCACGGGACTACCTGTTGGAGCTGAGCCGCGTTCACCTGGAGCCGTCGCAGGCATCACCCCTCCTCACTAATCAGATAAATGGTAAATGGAGTTGAATTTATACATTTACACTACATGTCAGCATTCACCCATTCGCACACACATTCATACACTAATGGAAGAGGCTGCCATGCAAGGTGTCAACCTGCCCATCAGGATCTAATCTAATCCTCATCCACTCACCGATGGCTATGCCTTCGGGAGCAATTTGGGGCTAAGTGTCTTGCTCAAGGACACATCAACATGTGACCCGGAGCAGCCAGGGATCAAACCACCGACCTTCCGATTGGTGGACGACCTGCTCTACCCTCTGAGCATGCCGCCCCAGATACCTCCGGAGTTACTTCGAGGCCACAAGCAAAAGCGAATATGAAGGAAACCTTTACCTGCCATCACCCTGTCAAACGTCCGATCACTACGGAACAAGGCTGACGAGCTTTCCACACTCGTGAGATTTGATTCGGACTATCGGCAAACCAGTCTATTCTGTTTTACAGAGACTTGGCTTTCCGAGGACTTGGATTTTAATCTGGATGGTTTTAACACCGTATGCTTTGACAGGGATGCAAGGAAAACACAGAAGTCAATTGGGGGTGGACTCTGTATGGCTGTCAACAATAAGTGGGCGACTAACTTTACGGTGAGAGAGACTGAGTGTTGTAAACACTATGAATTAATGACTATGTCCTTTAGACCACACTACCTACCACGAGAATTCTCCCAGATCACCGTAATTTGAGTCTATGAACCAGGGCCTGGCTTTACACTAGCTGCCAAGCACATAGCGGACAGTTATAATAGAGCTGTCAATCGAGCTGGCGACCAGCCAGTATTTCTATTAGGGGACTTTAATAAACATCACCACGCTGTTGCCCAATCTCACCTAGGTCACCTACGATGCTCTAACCACCAAACACAAAACAAAACTCGTCCAGATAATAATGCAGGCTGGCAAAATAATCAGCTCTCCCCAAACCTCCCTAACAGAGCTTTACACCCGGTCAGTAATCAGGACAGCCACTGCCATCACGCAGGACCCCCCCCCCCCCACCAACCCTTTCAGTTACTTCCATCAGCTTGCCGCTACAGAGTCCCGCTGGCCCGGAAAAATATAATAAAAAAATCTTTCATTCCCACTGCCATCATCTCCTTGAACAGTTTAAAATAGGAAACATACTTCTAGTCTATTTTCTCTGGTATTTGATGACATTAAAGGGACTGTTTGTAAGAATCAGAAATGTCTTGTTAACAGCGACACCTGTGGCCGTTAAGTCAACTAAAGTCAGCGTCCTGTTGCTGGCGCTTGTGCTCGCTCTAGATAGACATGAAGGAGCATCACTCAACACAGTGAGGAGACACACGTCAGCTAAAAGCACAATGTCACTCTATATTTCAGCTGCTTGGCAGTAATGTTAGCTGACCAGACCAAGGTCTCTCCATGAATCAATGCTGATCCTAGTGTTGGCTTTTCCTGCTTCAGCCTCCCGACCGCGGCCGGAGGGAACAGGGGAGACACCGGAGTTTTGGTCGGAGACGATAACGTTTCTCTCTGCGGAGCCCCGTCACTTCACAAGACACGGGAAACCTCTGTTGGTCTGGAGGAGCTGCAGCAGTTATTTCTGCACAAACGTCCACTGAACATTCACTAGATATTCTCAGAGCTAAACTAACTCTTCTGCAGTGTGGAGTGAGCAGCATGCACGTGAGAGGTGGAGCG
>CAKAOI010051640.1:0-31706 GCA_916701655.1 Sebastiscus albofasciatus
TTCACTTCAGCTTTATGTTATATATGTATGTTATGTTATGTTATGTATATACTTTATACATTATTTACTGGAATTTAAATTCCTGTTTAAGTTTTGACCACTTTGTTGCTGCTTTAATTCCTGTAAGATTTTTACCAAGTTGCGGGTGTAAATTAACATCTATATATTTATAATATAATATAGTATAATTCATTTACTAAGGGTTTTTAATATATTTTTTCCAGGATTTAAAAGGGATAAAAACACATTCTAATCTACCAAATAGCACCTTTAAGTTTTCACAATAAGTGAAAAGTTATGGCCCATTTATAGTGTAAATTAAGAGGATGGTTTTCATGTTATTTGGTTAATTTTGACGAGCTTTTCACTCAAACAGTGCAGATAATCCATTAAAGGGTAACTTTGGTATTTGTCAACCTGGGGAGAAGCTCGTTACCGTCCACACTTCAGAATAGTAACCGGGCCGCTATGTGCTGCTAACAGCTGCTGTGGATCCGTGACAGAGAGACCTATTCTGGGACCGCAGCGTTCAGCCTCACTGCCAGCAGGGACACGCTGTAAACTGCTGTCAACCAGAGTCAGGAGGGTCTGACACGGCAGCTTAGCACTAGGGTCAATATATAGATATCTATATCTAGATATCTATATATCTATAGATAAAGATATGGATATATATAGAGAGAGAGACACAGAGACACATGTCCACTTTATGATCATCACATGCAGTTTGGGTCAAGTCATAGTCCAGTCAGCTCACTGACACACTGACAGCTGCTGTTGCCTGTTGGGCTGCAGTTTGACCTGTTATGATGGGAGCATATTGTTTTATGCTAAATGCAGTACCTGAGAGGGTTTCTGATCAATATCTGTCATTGATCTGTGTTGTTCATTGATTTCCAGTTTTTTATATTTATTTATTTATCTATTTTTTTTATTTTTTTATCTATTTCATTTTTTCTTTTCCATTTCCATTTTTTTACATCTATTTATCTATTTGTTTTACATTCTTATTTTTATACATATTTTTTATTTTACATTTACATTTATTTATTTACTAATCTATTTATTTACTAATCTATTTATTTATATATTTTATTATACATGAGTAAATACATATACATTATAGATAAGTACCTGTGAGGGTTTCTGGACAACATCTGTCATTGATTTGTGTTGTTCATTGATTTATATTTTTTATATTTATTTATCTATCTATATTTCTTTTATTAATTTTATCTATTCAATTTTCTCTTTTTTTTACATTTATTTATCTATTTTTTTATTTTCCATTGTTTTATTTTTTATATGTATGTCTGATTTTCTATTTTTTCTATTTATTTATTAATTTTTCCTTTCACTTTGTATTTTTTCTATTTATTTGTATATCTATTTACTTATTCTTTTCTATTTATTTATTTATGAATTGTTCCTTTCAATTTGTATTTTTTATATTTATTTATATATCTATTTACTTATTTTTTATATTTATTTATTTATTTATGTATTTATATTTTATGTTATACATAAGTAAGTACATATACATTATATATCGGTACCTGTGAGGGTTTCTGGACAATATCTGTCATTGTTTTGTGTTAATTGATTTCCAATAATAAATATATTCATACATTTACATAAAGCAGCATATTTGTCCACTTTCATGTTGATAAGAGGATTAAATACTGGACTAATCTCCCTTTAAGGTTCATTTAGAACAGATAAAACATGTATGTGTGTGTTGTCTATGAATGTCTAAATGATGATAACAATAATTTGTTCAGCGTGGTTGATTTCTGTACCGTCTTCGACCATCTTTGCTGATTTTATCTTTCATATTATCAACATCACTTTTGGCTGGATTTGCAGGAATTATTGACGATTGACTCAAATATTTAATCTTGATTAATGACAAATTAATCACACATTTTTTTATCTGTTAATATGTTAATGTATATGTAGTATATGTACTTACTTGTGTATAATACAATATACAGCAAAAATGGATAAATATAAAAAATAGATCAATAAATAAATATTACCAATTAACAATCAATTAACAACACAAAACAATGACATATATTGTCCAGAAACCCTCACAGGTACTTATGTATAATAAGATATATAAATACATAAATATTTAAAAACAAAAATAGATAAATAGACATGAAAAATACAAATGTAAAGGAAAAATGAACAGATAAATAATAAATATTAAAAAATGAAAATAATAAAATAGATAAATATATTGAAAAATATAAATATAAAGTCTAAAATACATATATTTTAAAAACATGTAATAGATAAAAAAGGAATAAATAGATAGATAAATAAATAAATATAAAAATGGAAATCAATTAACAACACAAAACAATGAGAGATATTGTCCAGAAACCCTCACAGGTACTGCATTAAGCATAAAACAATATGCTCAAACTGCATGTGATGATCATAAAGTGGGCATGTCTGTAAAGGGGAGACTCGTGGTACCCAGAGAACCCATTCACATTCACTGATCTGGAGGTCAGAGGTCAAGGGACCCCTTTGAAAATGGACATGCCAGTTTGTCCTTGCTGAAATTTAGTGTAAATTTGGAGCGTTATTTAACCTCCTTCAGGACCAGCTGGTCTGACCTGGTTGGTACCGATGGATTCATCAGGTTTATAGTTTACTATGATGCCAGTATCTGACTTTTTTTTGGACATTTTTCTGACCATTTTTGGACGTTGTATTCGGACATTTTTCAGACTTTTTTCACATATCTTAAGGTCAGATAGTTCAACCAGACGGGCGGCTCTCTGGGCTTCCTCTCCGTCCCGTCTGCAGAGGAGACAGTCACGGTGTTGAGCTTCCTCGTGACTGATGCGCTGTCGGTTATTCTGAGGCCTCCGTTCACCTCCTAATATAGATGCTTCGGCCAGGAAGCAACGGGCGGTTTGTTAGAGACGGTCGTCGCCAGCGGCTGAATAATGAAGGCCGGAGCTGTAATAAGAAAAAGATAAATGTGTCGCTGGTTTGCACCCAGGGCCTCTCTGCCTCGGCTGTTTGTTCACAACGCTGGACGTTAGAGGACAGATTGTCATTTAATGGGTTTTAGTTTGGGATATTTCTGCTGTGTGGAAACGAGAGGAGCCGAGCAATGACGAATGCAGTCTGTGAGTTAAACTTCCCACAGGCACAAACAATTAAAAACTCAAATAATGGAGAGTTTCAAGACAGCCGACATGTCTACACGTTCTGCAAAGGTTGCAGAAGAACGGTTTAGGAATGTTTGAAAACATTTTATTTTTTTTAAATACCAGAATCGAGCTAGCGAGCTACAATATCAGAGAAACGTTTCAGAGATGGAGAGTAAATGTTGCTAATAGTTTAGCCGTCTGCTAACAGCAGCCAATGGCGTTGAATAGATAGAGTGGAGATGCTGGTATCATATGAAACTAGGGAACCTGATGGATCCATCGGTACCAACCATGTCAGACTAACTGGTCATGAAGGGGTTAAATAACGCTCCACAATTACGCTAAATTTTGGCGAGAAAAAAATGTCCAAGAAATGTCCATTTTCTAAGGGGTTCCTTGACCTCTGACCTCAAGACATGTGAATGTGTGAGGGTTTTTGTTCGAAAAAAAATTCTGAAAAATGTTGAAAAAAAATCCCCAAAACATCTGAAAATGTCCAAAAAATATCCGAAGAAATGTCCGAAAAAAAAGTCTGATACAAAGCTCAAAGTTTCTTTTTTGTTCTTCCGTAACGTGGTGATGTCACCAAGTAACACATTTGATGAGGTCACGGTGTTAGCTGGAGGCTAGCCAAAGGAAAGACTGGAGGCTAACTATCGCTAGCAGTGGGCTAAAGTTACACGCCGGGTCACGGTCCCTCTGCCTCACTCCTCGCCGCCAGGACACGACTTCACCGGGAGGAGAGCAGGCGTTAGCTAGCTAGGTAGCCCACATGTTGTCTCATCTGGCATTCTGGTAGCGTGGCGGCGCGATTCGAGAGACCTGGAGTGTGTTCCAGTCCACGTACTTCCTGAAGTACACTTCAATGTAGTGCACTGTGTGCAATCTGTACTCACTCGAGTAGTGCGTGTATTTCAGCGGGGTAGGGTCGTCTCAAATCGAATACTCTGCGGCGCACTGACCGGAAATGACGATCGCAACATTTGACCGCGGCTCGCTACCCGCCAAAATATCTTCTGGAAAAAATGAAAGCAGAGTGGAGATTAGGTTTCCAACGTCGACGCCTACGATGTGTCCTCCTGTTGGCTGGAAATGCACCGGTATGTTTACGTATTGTTTTATTCTGTTATCTACGTATGTTTGAATAGTGGTCGTGGCTCCGCCCCTTCAAGATGGCGACCGTTTTGAGTACAACATCCGGGTACTTTGAGTGCACTGCATTTTGCCGTACTTCCCAGTGTGAACGCACTTATGCACTCAAAGTAGTAAGTACGCGGATTGGAACACACTGCAGGCGTTACATTAGCTGCTCCTCATTTGCATAAAGTTGAGGTCCAGGCTACTTAAGCAGATCAGGGGGCGCCCGGCGCGACTCGCCGCCTCTGGAAACTCCCATGAAACATTTGAACTAACCGTTGTCGTTCTAAAATAAAGACAGATTCATCAACTGCAGGATTATTTCTCTCATAAAATGTTTTCAGAAACACATCTCGGTGAACTGTTGTCGTGAAATAAGAGAAGAAAGTTTCCAACCAAGCCACCATGTTGGTTCCGGTTTCAAAGCTGTGAGCAGCCCACAGAGGGAAAGCGTTCGTCCAATCTAGAGGCGGCCCACCGAGCGCCCAATGATAACAAACGCCCCTGTGGACACGAACCGTAATACCTACATACTATTACTGCAGTAAGGTTTTGGATGCAGGACTTTTACTTGCAGTGTAGTAGTTTTACTGGTACTTTTACTGCAGTAAAGGATCTGAATACTTCTTCTACCTCTGTAAATGAGGTTCAAATATTCCCAGACGTTTGGAGGACATTCAAAACGTTTGCTGGTGTGTTCAGAGTTTAAAACATCTTTCTTTGGTTGAAACCGTCTCTAGTGGAGCGAGGAGTCATTAATTCTTTGGAGACGTGAGTGAGAGCGATTCCCTGGTTAGTGCGTGTTAACATAATGTGTTAGTAAAATTAAAACGCTCTCTGTGCTCTTCTTCCACCACCTGAGGTTTTTATTAATGCTCGTCTTGACCCACATCCCCTGCCGGTGTAATTATTGTGTCATTCACGGTGTCTGGACGCGCTCCGATGACTCCTCCCTGATTAATGAGTGTGATCGTTGCAGGTGGCCGCGGTTTAATTAGGATTAATTGGCTTTCACATCCAAAGTCACCTGTCGGGCGCAGCAGGTGGAGCCGCTTTGTTTGAGTCGGCCATCCGGAAACGTTCAGAAACATCAAGAAACGTAGGAAAACCCTGCTTCTTTTTTTCAACTAGGGCTCGGCATGAATTTAAAAAGTGAGAAGGAGGGAACAAATTGAAATTATAATCACATTATTTATCACAGTATTACCCCGTCGTCAGTGTGTTAATGATATTTATTAAATGATTAAACTTAAAATATATGTATATTGCTTTAAGTTCTCCAGATCTCACGCTGTGACGGATTTAACATAAACACAACAACTCTAAATAACAACATTTTGCTGTGAGAATTTTTAAACAATATAGAGCAGTACAGAGAGCAGTGAACGCAGCGTAGGGAGGAGGCCGGGTGGGAGTCAACATTGATTCATTGTTATTTTAACTCAAACCACCATCTTTTCCTAAACTAAGTAGTTTTGTTGCCTAAACCTAACCAAGTCGATCCTTTCCTAAACTTAACACAGTCGTTTTATTTTGAAAAGACTGGAGCGGAAATTGATATGAAGGAAAACGCACGGAAAAATACGTTGTTGACAGTTGTGTTGAGCGTCGCGTAAAAAAAAGGGAAATTCGTGTCTATGTACACGAATCAAATAAATTTAATTTCGTGACTGTTTCCCGAACTGTCGCGAGACGGTGTCGTTGTATCACACTATAAATATCTATTTTTTAAAAAGAACACAGCTAGCCATGCTAGCAGCTCTGTGAGGCTGGTACATTATTTTTTTTTTTTTAATTTAAATAAAAACAAATGCTAACATTAGCATGCTAACATGCTCACATTGACAATGCTAACATGCTGATGTTCAGCAGGTGACGTTACTATGACCAGCGTCTTTGTTTAGCGTGTTAGCGTGCTAACATTTGCTAATGAGCAGTGCCATTAGTTGTTGAGATGGTGTTATTATTATTATCGTGTGTTCCTGCCAGCAGCTTCCTGTCTGACTGAGTCTCAGTTACTCCTCATCTGTAAAAATAGAATAAAACCTGATCTCATGAAGATGCCAGTGTTTTCAGAGGCAGCAGGTCTGACAGTCTCTCAGAGGAATATTGTGTTTTCTATCTGGACCCGCGTCAATGAGCTGCACCGCAATTTATCCATAATGGACAGACGAGACGGATGAGAAGACGGGTATTGGTTTCACAGTGATCGGTGCTCGTGGAAGTGAATGTTGACAAGTGCAGCGTGACGTTTTTATTAACAAAGCAGTGGGATAAAAAAACTGTAAAGATAAGTAAGAAGATTCAGAGGAAAAGATTAAAATCCAGCAGAACTCAACTAAGCTCTCTGTTTTCCCCGATATCAGTTTCATAGAAAGGTCCAGAACGTGTTTAGCCGTTTAGCTTAGCACAAAGGCTGGAAGCCTGGAATGTCAGAGATTGGTCAATGTCTAACCTTAACCATTGGAGGTCAATGTCTAATCTTAACCATTGGAGGTCAATGTCTAACCTTAACCATTGGAGGTCAATGTCTAACCTTAACCATTGGAGGTCAATGTCTAATCTTAACCATTGGAGGTCAATGTCTAACCTTAACAATTGGAGGTCAATGTCTAGTCTTATAAGATTAGACAACCATTGGAGGTCAATGTCTAACCTTAACCATTGGAGGTCAATGTCTAGTATTATAAGATTAGACAACCATTGGAGGTCAATGTCTAACCTTAACAATTGGAGGTCAATGTCTAGTCTTATAAGATTAGACAACCATTGGAGGTCAATGTCTAACCTTAACCATTGGAGGTCAATGTCTAGTATTATAAGATTAGACAACCATTGGAGGTCAATGTCTAACCTTAACAATTGGAGGTCAATGTCTAGTCTTATAAGATTAGACAACCATTGGAGGTCAATGTCTAACCTTAACCATTGGAGGTCAATGTCTAGTATTATAAGATTAGACAACCATTGGAGGTCAATGTCTAACCTTAACAATTGGAGGTCAATGTCTAGTCTTATAAGATTAGACAACCATTGGAGGTCAATGTCTAACCTTAACCATTGGAGGTCAATGTCTAGTATTATAAGATTAGACAACCATTGGAGGTCAATGTCTAACCTTAACAATTGGAGGTCAATGTCTAGTCTTATAAGATTAGACAACCATTGGAGGTCAATGTCTAACCTTAACCATTGGAGGTCAATGTCTAGTATTATAAGATTAGACAACCATTGGAGGTCAATGTCTAACCTTAACAATTGGAGGTCAATGTCTAGTCTTATAAGATTAGACAACCATTGGAGGTCAATGTCTAACCTTAACCATTGGAGGTCAATGTCTAGTATTATAAGATTAGACAACCATTGGAGGTCAATGTCTAACCTTAACAATTGGAGGTCAATGTCTAACATTAACCATTGGAGGTCAATGTCTAACCTTAACCATTGGAGGTCAATGTCTAATCTTAACCATTGGAGGTCAATGTCTAACCTTAACAATTGGAGGTCAATGTCTAGTCTTATAAGATTAGACAACCATTGGAGGTCAATGTCTAACCTTAACCATTGGAGGTCAATGTCTAGTATTATAAGATTAGACAACCATTGGAGGTCAATGTCTAACCTTAACAATTGGAGGTCAATGTCTAGTCTTATAAGATTAGACAACCATTGGAGGTCAATGTCTAACCTTAACCATTGGAGGTCAATGTCTAACCTTAACCATTGGAGGTCAATGTCTAATGTTAACCATTGGAGGTCAATGTCTAGTCTTATAAGATTAGACAACCATTGGAGGTCAATGTCTAAGATTAGACATTGACCTCCAATGGTTAAGATTAGACATTGACCTCCAATGGTTATAACCATTGGAGCGGATTCTTTTGTAAAAATGTCAAACCTTAACCATTGGAGGTCAATGTCTAATCTTAACCATTAGAGGTCAATGTCTAACCTTAACCATTGGAGGTCAATGTCTAACCTTAACCATTAGAGGTCAATGTCTAACCTTAACCATTGGAGGTCAATGTCTAACCTTAACCATTGGAGGTCAATGTCTAACCTTAACCATTGGAGGTCAATGTCTAACCTTAACCATTGGAGGTCAATGTCTAACCTTAACCATTGGAGGTCAATGTCTAAACTTAACAATTGGAGGTCAATGTCTAAACTTAACCATTGGAGGTCAATGTCTAACCTTAACCATTGGAGGTCAATGTCTAACCATTGATTTGGAACGTTGCCCAGGACAACCTGATGGTGCATACTGATGGTCTGATTCTTCTTCCTGTCTCGGTTGTTTCTGTCCGGACCTGTTGGCCTGACGTTGTGATCTGTGTTCTTCTCTGTAGGGTGAGACCGAGGTCCCGTCAGTCGCCGTCACTAAGTCTCCCAAAGGATCCGGTCTGGACGGGCTGGAGATCGAGCCCGACTCCTACGACGTCCCCGTCGACCTCTCCTCCGATGAGGAGTACCTGAGCGTGGAGGAGGCCGACCCCTCGCGAGCCGCCCGCATCAAGAAATCGGTCGCGAAGAGCACAGAGACCCTGAAGGCCGCCTTCTCCAAGGAGAACATGAGCAAAACCAAAGACAACCTGGGCACCAAGTTCCACAACCTGGGCGAGAAGGTCATGCCGCCCGAGCGGAGGGACAAGATGCACCAAGCCGGCGAGCGACTGAAGCAGTCCGGCGAGCGGCTGAAGGAGAACATCGCCAAGAAGGCTCCAAACAAAGAGACCTTCCGCATCAAGCTGAAGAAGGAGAGAGCCGTCGCCGAGGGCCAGGAGGGCGCCGAGGCCGAGGCCGAGGCCGGCACCGAGCACCAGGCCCCGGTCGCAGACAAGCCGGTCGCCTACACCGAGGTCGCCATGGAAACCAAGAGGGAGGGGCCCGTGGAGGAGGCCGGCGCCACCCGGATAGGAGAAGAGGATTACAGGAAGTAGATCAGACGTCGGATCAGACAGGAAAGAGGAGGCGGGACGCTGGAGAAAAGCTTGTCATACTGAGGATTTAGAGAGAAGGTCTGCGATTGGTCGACATCGATGATGGACATTTTTATTTGTTAGAAGATCTATCGGTAGAGACACCAACAACTCATCCGAATAAAAACTGGTTATTTATTAAATCTAGTTCAGGGAGTTGATTCAAGTCAACTCACTGTCAGATGTCATTTTTCAACAATTATATGATTCAAACAACTCGACGTGAACGTGAGGATCTTTATTTCACTGTGAATGAAAAAAATCAGGTTTAAAAATTTTGCGAGTCCAAATTTCCCGAGATGTGAGATTGTCACCAGGTTTGTGCTGCGATCGGTAACCAGCGCCACAGTGTGCAAAGGTTTGCAACCAGATGGCTGGAAGGAAAAAAAGAAACAGTTGATAAAGGATGACGAATGTTGATCTGCGTATTGATCTGTTATCTGGACGTTCATATAATGTTGTACATAACTGCCAAAACTGGGGAGGTGGAAATTTGGTTGGTGCAGGTTTTCAGCTGGTCTCTGAGACGCCTGCTGAGGAAACTAAATAACGTGGATTCAACGGCAGACTGGTTTCTGTACGCAACAGATAGTAGGAAGTAGGGATGCACCGATACCGATACCAGTATCGGGTCTCGGTTCCGATACTGTGCTCATGTACTCTTACTCGCAAAACAGCTCTGATCCCACGGCACCGATATCACTTTACGGCAGCGTGACGTTAACCTCTAGTCAGCATCTTTTGGGTCTTATTGCACACGCTCCACCTCCCCGACGGTGTGGGCGAGACGGGCCGGTGGTGCGCCCGGGATCCCACCTCAGCCGGTGCGCACCGGCCCTCACTTTCATTGCACCACGTGGTTTTGCTTGCACCCTCTGACTCATGCGTGTGTTAGACTCCTTGGTTCGTGTTTCAAGACGGGTCAGGTGGGTTGCCGACATCGCCGCAGACCCCTGGCGCCTTTTACGTGGGCCGAGCCCCGCCCTGGGGGCACGACATGGTTGGGGTGCACTAAGGACAGTTCGCCCCGGTGACGTGTTGTCCACGGCCCCGAGAAGCACCTTCGCCCCGAGCCATTCCAAGCCGACCTAGAGCCGGTGGCGGCGCACCGCCTGCCGTGTGTCGCTCACACCCTCCAGCTCGCTGTTAACGAGGGTCTTTTGGTACAAAGTACTAGTATCAGTATTCATATCGGTACTCGGTATCGGCGAGTACCCAAATGTAAGTACTTGTACTCGGTCTGAAGAAAGTGGTATCGGTGCGTCCCTAGTAGGAAGGAGATGAAGTTCACTTTGAGGTGCTTAAAAGCAGCGTCAGCGATTTCTTGGATAGATATTAAAGCTGCACCAGGGAGAGTTTCGGGGACTTCTTTACCCAGAAATCAAGTTTCAAAAATAGTTCAGTTGGTCACTGAGGGGTAAAATATTAGTTATCAGTTATCAAATTAGCATTCAATTTACAGTGTAGTTACCTTAACGACATCTAGCTGATATCGGGTTAGGATGCTTTGTTTTCTTTGTGTCGTATCCGTCCAACCAACTCCCATTTTTCACGATTTCGACATTGAAGAAACAGACGACTTATTAGTCGACTTACAACAACCTGAAGAGCCTTCCCAAAAAGAAGTTTTAATCAAGTGTGCTGTTAGTATACTCCTTTTAAACTTAAAATAAGAGAGTATACTTTCAGTTTACTTTTTATGTACTTATCAGAGATACACTTAAAAAAGTATACATCATCTTATACTGACAAGTATGCAGAAAAGTCTAAGTATACTTGCATCTCATACTGACAAGTATGCAGAAAAGTCTAAGTATACTTGGCTAATACTGATAAGTATACATAGAAGTCTAAGTATCCTTGATTTATGCTTACTTTTTGATAAAGTAATCTATTTGAGTGTGTGAGAGTTTGTAAACGTATCTTTTGATATTAATTTACTTCAATTCATGAAGAATTGTCTCTGTTTTTGCGTTCTCCGTTCACTGTGGAGGCATGCGAGAAAAACATTTTTGTATTTATTTATTTAATCTCATCACAAAATATCAAGTCAAATAGCAAAAGTCTCTTTATGTAATACATAAATCATTGGCTAAGTACTATAAGTTAAAGAAAACTTACAAGTATAGTTGCAGTGAAAACTAACAAACTAGTAGTTTACTGAGAGTGCACTTAGAAAGTGGGCTACGAGTACATAACCAGTAAACTGACAGTATATCTATAAGTTCACTTCATGGTATAGTTGCAGTACAAAATACTACTTGGACGTAAACTAGTTGTGAACTCAAAGATTACTACTCTTCACACTTAAAGTATACTTAAAAGTGTACACTATAAAAAAGTGGGCCAATTTAGTCCCAAGAAATATTGAAGTAGTACACTTACAAGTCTACTACTACTTCATTGATATTAGTATACTTACTACATAAAGTATACCTGGGAAATATGCTCGAACATTACTTCAAGTTCACTTGATAAAATAAACGAAGTATACTAGTTGACAAACCTTTAATGTCACGTATATTTTATAGTTTCCTCTGATGGAAATATTCATCCTGACAGATTTGGTATGTTTGTTGGATCTCCTCTAGAATTTAAATAAAGTTTTGTTGGTTTGAGTAAATCTCAGAGGAACGAGTGCAGCTTTAGGTTTGAGCTGCAGGTGATAAAACTAACAAATACTTTGCATGAACGTTATAGCAACAGAGTCCCTTATAACTAGCGAAGCTTATAACGAGTGTATGTTTGATTATGGCGCTCTGAGACGAGGTTTTTTCGTGGCTTCAAAGCTTTTTGAGCGCTGCTGAATTTTGGCGAATGAATGTTTAATATTTTTTTTGTCCAGTTTTGCTGCTTGATATTCAGTTTCTTTAGAAGGTTCAGAGTGGTTAGTGAGGTTACCGCTTTCAGCAGGATGATTTCAGGATATTTTCTGATGAAGCTGGGCTGACATAGTGCTGTCATTATATATTAACGTGTCTTATTCTGAAAAATACACTTCCTGTATAGCTTCAACCTTCTGTATTGATGTTCCTGCTGAGTGACACGGTGTTGATGGTGTTTTTAATGCAGTAGATTGATAGGATTTGGTTTGATTTTTAACAAGGTTTCATCTCTCGCATATATATATATATATATATATATATATATATATATATATATTTTTCATCTTTGATTACAGCTCAGTTTCCATATTGTGTTTTGTTGATGCTTTACAATGAAACACGTCTGATTGAGGACCTGTGTCGTTGTTGTTTTTGGCCTGTACTGTATAAGCAGCACCTGAATCATTAATCATTTTGTTTTTGTATAAATAAAGTTCTCATGAAACCTGAATGGAACCGGTCTGCTGGATAAAAACACTTGACTGCAGTTGTTGGTGTTTTTATTATTATTATTATTATTATTATTATTATTATTATTAAGACTAAAATGGTTCATATGAGCGTTTATTTATTACATCCATCGTGAAAAAATGAAACTAGACTACAATATTCACAGGAGACATTTTTGAGCATTTATGACGACAACATTTTAGACCAAAATCAGTTCATTTCCATCTTAGTGATGAGAGGATCTGCTCGTGGAGGGAAAGTAAATCGTTTTAAGTTCAACCTCAGAGAACTGCTGCAAATCATCTCCACTTTCACTGGTTAAACGACCAAAGTACTCGCCTGCGATATGTCTAAGATCAGAAGGAGTGACTGGTCATCGCTGCCTTTGTCAACGTTGAAAGGATTAATAAAGTTTGCCGTCTCGGTTCGGACTACGGAGCCTCCGTGTTCATAAATACTGTATATGGATAACTTAACCCGTTACGCACAATGTGATTGGTTGATGCCTTTATTCACTGTGCCAATACCTGTACATGTACCTGCACCTGTATCTGTACCTGCACCTGCACCTGCACCTGTTACCTGTATCTGTACCTGCACCTGCACCTGCACCTCACCGACTGTGAGCTCGTTAATTTGAACATTGATGTAATGAAGTCTTTTTTCGTCGACCTGTTCAGTTACACTTCGCTGTAACAGGCAAAAGAAGAAGACCGCAAAAGAAGACTAAAGTCAGTGTTGTTGAAAGCATCGTTAGTCACACATAATCAAATCATCTTTATCTGACTTTATTAGTGAAATATAACTGCAGTAGCCTACAGTGGGACTCTGCAGTATTACCATTTACATAACTGTAATTCTAATTATCTCCATCAGGTCTGACCCTTTGATCAGATGTCTGGTTTTATCACTAACATCTCAAACTCAGAGCAGCGACAGAGAGGCTCAGATCACCTCTCCATCGCTATCTTCCACTGATCTCATTCATCTACGGCTCAAATTAAATCACTAACTTGATGTCGGCTCGAGCAAAACACGATCGCTCAACTGAGTCAGCAGAGACCCGCAGATTCACTCCTCCGCCGGCGTCTAAATGAAATGCCAATCATTCCGCTTCGGTCCGGCGGGAATTTACGGTGCGACTCGTCTTCTGTGTGGCCGGAGATCTCAGCAGCAGTTAGTCAAGTGTGAATTTATTGGCCCTAAAACCAACAGCGGGGGGGGCCTCGTTTCCTCAAAGAGTCCAATCAAACCCTTAAAGATGAGGGAGGATAGAAGACCGAACTATCAGACAAGCAATCAAATTATCTGCAATCTGAGTACAAACCAGACGTGACTGCTGATACAGAGCTTCACTCTGAAAGGACACCAACATCATTCAGTGAATGACATGAACACAGGAAATACCCTGTGTCTGATTAGCTGTTTGCTGAGATTAGATATGTGTTTACCTCAAACATATTTCTGAGTTCAGTATTAAAACAAGCTCCCTACAGTTTAGAACGGATCTTATGACAGCAGCCATGTTGGAAATCAGGCTGTTGAAACTGAGTCAGATCATTCACACTGTATGTAAAATGGAGCGAGAGCTTCATCGGCCGATTCTTAGCTCCACCCTCTCGTGTCACTTCTGATTCCAATAAAACAAGATGTCGACGGCCAAAAAACAAGATGGCGACGACTGAAACCAAGATGGCGGCAACCAAAAACCAAGATGGCGACGGCCAAAAACCAAGATGGAGACAGCCAAAACCAAGATGGCGACGGCCAAAAACCAAGATGGCGACGGCCAAAAACCAAGATGGAGACGGGGAAAATCCAAGATGGTGACGGCCAAAAACCAAGATGGCGACGGCCAAAAACCAAGATGGAGACGGCCAAAAACCAAGATGGAGACAGCCAAAACCAAGATGGCGACGGCCAAAAACCAAGATGGCGACGGCCAAAAACCAAGATGGAGACGGCCAAAACCAAGATGGAGACAGCCAAAACCAAGATGGTGATGGCCAAAAACCAAGATGGCTATGGCCAAAAATGCCGAACTCGAGGCTTCAAAACAGCCATCCACAAACCAGTGGCTGACATCACAGTGACTACGTCCACTTCCTGCTGCAGGGCGCTGGAATAAGAGACGTGATTACTGAGGGAACTGAGGATTAACAGCTAACATGGACTGTGAGGTGCCCGTCTGCACAGAGGAAGCAGCAGGTAAATCCTGATCCATGTCTGAGTCACAGTGTTGAATGTGATCATGGATCGGGATCGGTGATCACGGATCGGGATCGGTGATCACGGATCGGGATCGGTGATCACGGATCGGGATCGGTGATCGGCTCTCTGCTGGTTGTCAGCTGCTCTGTCTAATTTCAGCACTGCTGGTTTTTATAACCTTGACAAACTTAGAAAGATGACACCGCCGCCGTCTGCACCTCCCGCCATAAATATATATCGGTCATAGCCCGCGGGCACCTGTGCTTCACCGTTACCAGGTTGTCACGGCAACTGTACCCATCAAAGCCTCAGAGAAGTGGAGCAAAGTGACGTTAATTAATTTCTCCTCGTTCAGGCAGATCTGTGATTCTGAGCCGAATGATAACTGTGTCGCTCCGCAGTGTTTCTCCTCCTGCATAGCACCACTGACGCCAGGAACCATCATTTTGATTTATTTCAGCGAGAGAGGCAGCGAGAAAGAGATAGAGACGCCACTCTGGAGTGATTGCATTCAGCTCCATCTGTTTGTTATGCATTAGCTGAGCACAATTGAGCTCTTCAAGCAATCTGTCGGAGAGAAACGGCCTCGGGTGATTCCAGTGCAAAGAAGAAGAGGAACGCCGTCTGTTGATCCACGGCTCCATTAAGACGTCTTCATCTTCTCCCTCAGAGTGGGAACACTTCTTCTTCTTCTTCTTCTTCTTCTTCTTCTTCAGCAACACTTGAATAACCTGCAGGAGTCTCTGTTACTCTGAGATTGACTTGTCAAATCTCTTCTTTCAGCAGCGTAACATTCTCACAGGTTTATATTTACATTTTGATGCTCAGAGCATCCAAACCAAGATGGTGACACCAAAAAACCAAGATGGCTACGAACCAAGATGGCGACAGCCAATAACCAAGATGTCGACGGCCAAAAACCAAGATGGCGACGGCCAAAAACTAAGATGGCAAAGGCCAAAAACTAAGATGGCGACGGCCAAAAACCAAGATGTCGACGGCCAAAAACCAAGATGGCGATGGCCAAAAACTAAGATGGCAATGGCCAAAAACCAAGATGGCGACGGCCAAAAACTAAGATGGCGACGAACCAAGATGGTGACGGCCAAAAACTAAGATGGCAATGGCCAAAAACCAAGATGGCGAAGGCCAAAAACCAAGATGGCGAAGGCCAAAAACCAAGATGGCGAAGGCCAAATACCAAGATGGCGACGGCCAAAAACCAAGATGGCGAAGGCCAAAAACCAAGATGGCGACAGCCAATAACCAAGATGTCGACGGCCAAAAACCAAGATGGCGACGGCCAAAAACTAAAATGGCAATGGCCAAAAACCAAGATGGCGACGGCCAAAAACTAAGATGGCTACGAACCAAGATGGTGACGGCCAAAAACCAAGATGGCAAAGGCCAAAAACCAAGATGGCAAAGGCCAAAAACTAAGATGGCTACGAACCAAGATGGTGACGGCCAAAAACTAAGATGGCAATGGCCAAAAACCAAGATGGCGACGGCCAAAAACCAAGATGGCGAAGGCCAAATACCAAGATGGTGAAGGCCAAAAACCAAGATGGCGAAGGCCAAATACCAAGATGGCGAAGGCCAAAAACCAAGATGGCGAAGGCCAAAAACCAAGATGGCGACGGCCAAAAACCAAGATGTCGACGGCCAAAAACTAAGATGGCGAAGGCCAAAAACCAAGATGGCGACGGCCAAAAACCAAGATGGCGAAGGCCAAAACCAAGATGGCGAAGGCCAAAAACCAAGATGGCGAAGGCCAAATACCAAGATGGCGAAGGCCAAAAACCAAGATGGCGAAGGCCAAATACCAAGATGGCGACGGCCAAAAACCAAGATGGCGAAGGCCAAAAACCAAAATGTTATTGGCAGAAAAACAAGATGGCAATGACTAAAAACCAAGATGGCTACGAACCAAGATGGTGACAGGGAAAAACCAAGATGGCGACATAAGACCATTAAGACATCTTCATGTTGACGTCACTACCACACTTTCGGGCGTGTCGTCTTTCTAATGACGTATTTTCACGTCTGATACTTCAACAGTTTTAGACTTTCTGAATTTGATAAATTATCTTTTAAATTGACAAACCTCGTCTTTGTGATTCATGTCGATATTTCAAACAGGATCAAAAAAATATCTGTCTCTCTCCGTTGACTACCGTTCATATGTTTTTTTTAAATAAGGTCCCATGGTGGTCCACAGGAAGGGGCGGGACTTCACCTCTCTATGTGTTGTCAAACATGAAGGCCAGATATATCCTCCTCATTAAAACCACATCAACCCCCACACGGTCATTTAATGCTGCAGAGCAGTCAAAACGTCACCTACCACCCCTTTTAGGAAGTATCCAGTCATATAATGGCTCTCAGATAGCACTTATTTTGGAGCAAAAAAGGCATAAATAGCCTTTCTGAATGACGCCCAGCGGGCTGATGAGCTTCCTGCTGGCCCCTCAGGCGACGGCCTCCCGGCAGCCGGCACTCATTACCGCCTCGCTCAGGTTAAGCCGTGGATCCACCTCTGCCTCTCCTCCCAATTACCTCTCCGTCCAACACCGGCGAGCCGAGAGGAGGAGGCCGTGCCTCGGGCTGACACGCTGTCTGGATGCAGCGAGCCTGTGATCACAGAGAAGAAGCCAGGTCTCCTTTCTCCTCAGGTTGAGTAAAGACTCGCTGGGTTTCATCTGTAGGCGTGGAGGAGATTCATCAACAGCTCTCGCTCACAGGCCAACTACTGTCTCCAGCTGACTAATCCGTCGTACTGTAGGTGGATGAACTACCATCATCACAGTCATCACGTCTCACTGATAAATCCATGCCCCCCCCGGCCTTCACCTACACGTACCCATAAGAGGCACGCATAGCAGCTAGGAAGAGACTCAAAAATGAGCACAAAGAAACATAAAACGACTACAAAGAGACACAAAGAGACTCAAACAGCTACTGCTTTGAGTCTCTTTGTGGGCAAAACAACCACAAAGAGACTAAAAGCAACTACAACTTAAGTAACCACTAAAACTGTTTCAAACTGACACACGGCAACTACAAAAGGTAGTTGCAGGATGTTGGTGAAGCGGGGATGTTGGTGGATGTTGGTGAAGCAGGTATGTTGGTGAAGCAGGGATGTTGGTGAAGCAGGGATGTTGGTGAAGCGGGGATGTTGGTGAAGCGGGGATGTTGGTGAAGCAGGGATGCTGGTGAAGCAGGGATGTTGGTGAAGCGGGGATGTTGGTGAAGCGGGGATGTTGGTAGATGTTGGTGGATGTCGGTGGATGCTGGTGGATGTTGGTGAAGCGGGGAGCTGGTGAAGCAGGGATGTTGGTGGATGCTGGTGGATGTTGGTGAAGCGGGGATGCTGGTGGAAGTTGGTGGATGCTGGTGAAGCAGGGATGTTGGTGAAGCGGGGATGCTGGTGAAGCAGGGATGTTGGTGGATGCTGGTGGATGTTGGTGAAGCGGGGATGCTGGTGGAAGTTGGTGGATGCTGATGGATATTGGTGAGGATGTTGGTGGATGCTGGTGAAGCAGGGATGTTGGTGAAGCGGGGATGTTGGTGGATGCTGGTGAAGCAGGGATGTTGGTGAAGCAGGGATGTTGGTGGATGCTAGTGGATATTGGTGAGAATGCTGGTGGATGTTGGTGGATGCTGATGAAGCAGGGATGTTGGTGAAGCGGGGATGTTGGTGGATGCTGGTGAAGCAGGGATGTTGGTGAAGCGGGGATGTTGGTGGATGCTGGTGAAGCAGGGATGTTGGTGAAGCGGGGATGCTGGTGAAGCAGGGATGTTGGTGGATGCTGGTGGATATTGGTGAGAATGCTGGTGGATGTTGGTGGATGCTGAGAATGCTGGTGGATGTTGGTGGATGCTGGTGGATGTTGGTGGATGCTGATGAAGCAGGGATGCTGCTCTCTGAGCGTCATCAGTGTTGCAGCAGGCACTCAGCAGGCCTGTCAATCAAACACAGTCACCAGGGAGCTCCACCTGTGTGCTCACAGACAGACAGACAGACAGAGAGACAGAGAGAGAGACAGAGAGACAGACAGACAGAGAGACAGAGAGACAGACAGACAGGGTGCAGCATGCAGATTAAACAAACACCCCCCCTCCCTGCACCATGGGGGGGGGGGTATGAATTATTCACACTCACAAACACACACTGTGTGACTGACTGCGTATATCAGGCTTCACTAGATAAGGCTACAAGGTTGTGTTGAGTTTGAATATATATAATGTATGAGTGACATGAGCATTTATTTAACACGACTAACAGTAAAAAGGAGAGATCATCTCAGAGTGATCAGCTCTCATCGTCCGCAACACACCACTCTGGATTTATCATTCTAAAGAATTCTTTTATTAGTAAAAGGCTTATTTTACAGTTCAATTCTATTTAAAACAAATATTGAAACCACAAAAATAAAATAAAATAATATAACATAAGACTGAATTTCTTATATTATTTTATATTATTTTATTTTATTTTATTTTTTGGTTAATTATCGAAAAAAAAAATGTGGTAATGATATATTATTGATAATGAACCTATCCTTGTATCAACTATACTTTAACTAAATAATAATAATAATATAACAATGACTACAATAAAATATTAAAATACAAGATACATTCAAAGTAATGATTGAAATGATAAAGAAAAAATTAATAGAGAACAAAATAAACATAAAAACATGTAAAAAAACAACAACTATATATTGAATACATTTTTTAATAAACACACATATCTGGTGCACATACACAGAATCTAGTTAGAAGTAGAAGTAGAATCTGTAGAAGTAGTGGTGACATTTAAAGATACTTTATTGAGATTAAGATTTATTTTTATTAGCGAAAGGCTTAATTTACAATTCAGTTCCAACGTGTATCAACATTTCTTTTTTTGTTTTAAAAACAAATATTGAAACCAGAAAAGAAATAACATAAGAAATTATAATTATAGAAAAAAATGTGGTAATTATATATTACTGATAAATAACCTATCCTTCTATCAAATGTACTTTAACTGCTTAATTATTATTATTATTATTATAACAATGAGTAAATAAAAATATTAAAATATAAGATGATTGAAATGATAAAGAAAAATGAATAGAAAATACAAAAAAACATGTTGAATTAAAAAAATACACATTGAATTATATTGATATAATTAATTAACTAATCCTCTATTACAAGTAAAAGGAGATAATCAATATTATCTAAATGGACCAAAGTATGAAAGTAAAAGTGGTCATCAGGGTTAGATTCTTTTGTATTGTATTATTTGGTTATTTTAACATGTGAGCAGGATTTGAAGTTGTAAACTGGTTGAGTGGTAGCTAATTTCAACCACTTTACATTCAGTTGGGTTCAATCTGTGATCATGAATTATGTTGTAGGTCAAATATTACAAGTATCTGTTGTTAACATTTCCTTCTTTACTCTGGTGGAAGTATAAAATAGCATACAATGGAAATAATTGAGTGCAAATACCTTAAAACTGTTCTTATGTATCTTAGTTTGTCTTCATCACAACAGTTGATTGATTGATAAATATATTGATTATTGTGTTGTTCTGGCCTCTGACACCGATTAGGCTGATTAATGAACATCTTCTTTAGATGGGGTTTTTAAACAGCTGTAGATGCTTAGATATAGAAATTATGTCCCTATTTATCATAAAATGTTATATCGTCGACGAGCTTTTATTTTGAAAGTTTGACAACCACCGGAAAACGTTTTATTCCGGAGTCAAACCGGAAACCATCGACTTACTGTGCTAACAGTGTGCTAACACAGTGCTAACACAGTGCTAGCAGTGCTAACAGTGTGCTAGCATTGCTAAAAGAGTGCTAGCAGTGCTAACACAGTGCTAACAGAGCTAGCAGTGCTAACAGCAGTGTTAGTCACGTCAGACGATTTAAGTGTTGTCGTATTTTCCGTTTCTAACCTGTAGAGATAATTTAAACGGATGAAAACCGCCGTTGAAATTAGTTACACCGCCTCACTAGCCAGCTAGCGTTAGCTCTCGGCACGGCCTATAGAAGGAGGCTAGGACACGCGTCATCAATACGTCATAGCCTCGGGGTACCACACATGCGCAGTGAAATCTGGTCGGCCGTCGCCGAAATTGAGTCAATCAAAACGCAGCTTCAGTCACACTGCGCATGCTTCATACACCTAACACCATACCCCAATATCCGCCCGTGAACCAGCCTCCTTTCCGTGCTGCTCTCGGTTGCCTGACAACAGAGAGACAAACAATCCAGACCCACAGCTAGCGGGCTAGCTAGCTACATGCTACTGGACTCAACTGAGTCCAAAGACCTGATCTGATCTGGTGTTTAAAGGTTAGTAGTGTGAGTGATCTGGTGTTTAAAGGGTTAGTAGTGTGAGTG
The DNA here is from genome assembly GCA_916701655.1 of Sebastiscus albofasciatus. Taxonomy (NCBI): domain Eukaryota; kingdom Metazoa; phylum Chordata; class Actinopteri; order Perciformes; family Sebastidae; genus Sebastiscus; species Sebastiscus albofasciatus. Next base: position 21,252 of record CAKAOI010051640.1, read on the forward strand.
ATCTGGTGTTTAAAGGTTTAATAGTGTGAGTGTTGTGGTGTTTAAAGGTTAGTAGTGTGAGTGATCTGGTGTTTAAAGGTTAGTAGTGTGAGTGATCTGGTGTTTAAAGGTTAGTAGTGTGAGTGTTGTGGTGTTTAAAGGTTAGTAGTCTGAGTGTCGTGGTGTTTAAAGGTTTAATAGTGTGAGTGTTGTGGTGTTTAAAGGTTTAATAGTGTGAGTGTTGTGGTGTTTAAAGGTTAGTAGTGTGAGTGATCTGGTGTTTAAAGGTTAGTAGTGTGAGTGTTGTGGTGTTTAAAGGTTTAATAGTGTGAGTGTTGTGGTGTTTAAAGGGTTAGTAGTCTAATGGTTCGTGTCCACAGGGGCGTTTTTTATCGCGAGGGGACGCGACGCTTCCCAGTATTGGACGCTGGGTGTGCTGTCCCTAGAAACAACATACTCGGCTCCTGATTGGACGAACGCTTTCCCGCCGTTGGCTGCTGCGCCCAGCTTTCAAACCGGAACCAGTCTGGAGGCTCGTTTGGAAACTTTCTTTTCTTATTTCACGTAAATAGTTCACTGAAATGTGTTTCTGAAAACATTTGAGGCGAGAAATAACCCATGTTGATGAATCTGTCTTTATTTTGGATCGACAACGTTTAGTTTAAAAGATCCTCGGGAGTTTGGAGAGGCGGCGAGTCGCGTCGGACGCCCGTGATTTACATAAAGTAGACGAGCCTTCAACTTTATGCAAATCAGGAGCGGGCGTCGTGACGCCTAGTCTCTCGAATCGCGACGCCACGCTACCAGAATGCATTGCGTGGCTGCTTACATAGACAATGAATGGGGAGCGTGGAAATGACGGAGCCTGTGGACACGTAGTCTGAGTGATCTGGTGTTTAAAGGTTAGTAGTCTGAGTGATCTGGTGTTATTTGTGTTAGTAGTCTGAGTGTCAGCTGGTGGAATAAAGAGATGATGGCGGATGAGGGCAGAGGAAGAGGAGATGAAGAGGAGCGCGGTCCCGGAGCAGCTCACCACGTGTTCGTAGTGATGGAGGGTTTGCTGGAGAAGTTGAAGGTGCTGAACTATGAGGAGGAAGTTCTGACTAAACACAACATGAAAAATCTGTCCAGGTGAGGAATAACGTCACAGTAACACCTGGGTGGAAATGAAGTTGAAGCTAAAGCTTTGTCTAGTAACGTGATCCAAATGTTCCCAACTAGTTCAACCTGTTTAAATGTTTAATATCAGTTATTCCACCAGAAATGATCACTAGCTGATGTTACCTAATGAGGTAACATGACTCCACAATGTCCCAGTTACAACTGTGGTGATAGATGGATAGATAGACAGGTAGATAGACAGATAGATAGATAGATAGATAGATAGACAGACAGGTAGATAGATAGATAGACAGGTAGATAGACAGGTAGATAGATAGACAGGTAGATAGACAGACAGGTAGATAGATAGACAGGTAGGTAGATAGACAGGTAGGTAGATAGATAGACAGGTAGATAGATAGACAGGTAGGTAGATAGATAGACAGGTAGATAGATAGACAGGTAGATAGATAGACAGGTAGATAGACAGGTAGATAGATAGACAGGTAGATAGATAGATAGATAGATAGATAGATAGATAGACAGACAGGTAGATAGATAGATAGACAGGTAGATAGATAGGTAGATAGATAGACAGGTAGATAGATAGACAGGTAGATAGACAGGTAGATAGATAGACAGGTATAGATAGATAGATAGACAGGTAGGTAGATATAACTATGTATATACAATATCAAATCTGAAATACGGTACTGTCGGTATAAACGTAGAGAGAAACTTAGCTTAGTGTTCCTTTGGGTTGAACTGGTGAAACATATAGACCATCAGTGATCTAATAATAATGATAATAGGTATAATAAGGTTCCGTCCTCCGTACCTCACAGGAGGAGTCTCCTCCTTCTGATCTCCTCTCTGTTCCCCCCCATCAGACACTACTTTGTCTCCAGTCCATATCTGGCGCTCAACCCGGGCGAGCAGTTCTACATGTTCACCATCATCGCGGCGTGGCTCATCAACGAGGCGGGGAGGCCGTTTACCGAGCCTCAGGAGTACGATGAACCCAACGCCACCGTGTCCAACATCCTGGCAGAGCTCAGGGCATTTGTAAGTGGCGTTCAGATCTGTGTTGTGACTCCGTTAAGATCTCGTTGTTGGAGAGTCGGAGGTGGTACAAATTAGGGATGCACTGATACCACTTTGTTTCAGACCGAGTACCAGTACTTCCATTTGGGTACTCTCCGATACCGAGTACCGATACGAGTACTTCTCTGTGTCTAGAGAGCCTGGTTAACAGCCAGCTGGAGGGTGTGAGACACACGGCAGGCTGGGGAGTCCCGCAGACGAGGCGATGCGCCGCCACCGGCTCTAGGTCGGCTTGGAAAGGCTCGGGGTGAAGGTGCTGCCCGTGTCACTGGGGCGGACTATCTAGCCTTACTATTATTGATGGAGGATTTCCGTGAACCTGATTCAGTTCACAAAGCAGCTGTATTTTGTTAGACTTTTCCTACGAGTGCACAATGTATAGAGTTAAATGGATCATCATTATCACTCCCATCTTCTCACCACCCATGTCATCCATCATGTTTATTTCTTTTTTTGTAAAATGTAGCAAAAATAATTAAAAGAAAAATAAATGTAGCCATTAATTAATTGATAAAATGTGACATTTATATTTCTGTTTTAATTTGCTTCTTTATTTATTTATCTGTGTATTAATTCCCTTATTCGTTTACTCTTCTGTGTCATTTCCCTTTTATTTATTCATGTATTTATTTTTATACATTTGTAAACGTATGTATTTATTTTTGCATTTTTTTTTTATTTACTTATCTATTTTTGCATTTCTTGGGACCCGATGCTGGTATCGGTATCGGTGCATCCCTAATAGTACAAATGTTGTGATTTCAGGAACCAATCAGACGACTTCTCTTGTGATAGGTGGTGTGTAGTTTTACTGTCATCCTGACTGGCAGGAAAGTGTTTTCAAAAGTCTTCATACGCAGACAACCGCGTACATTTAGTGATCTCATTTTCCAAAAAAACAAATACCAACGCAGCCACACAGACCTTCTGACAGCTAACAGATGGTTTTCTCTTGCATAATTGTGAGTGTCTGCTTCTTGCAACTCAGAATAAAAATGTCTTAAGAAGTTCAAAAGTCTCCCATTTATCCTTGATGATACTTGCAGACGCTCTGCAACTTGACAGATGAACGGTGAATAAAACAGATGAATGAAATATGTAACGATGGATGAAATATTCCAGCGTGCTTTTGATGCTGACCTCAAACTCGGCTCGACTCCTCCTCATCGTTCGGCTGCTGTTATACAGTCAGAACTCAGAGATGTGAGAGTGTCGGCGACTCGTTTGACTCATCGTCTTTGTGTCTTCTCTGTCAGGGTGTTAAGGTGGACTTCCCGCCCTCCAAACTGAAATCCGGTTCAGGTGAATACGTCTGCTTGGTGTTGGACCGTCTGGCTGAAGAGGGTCTGAGGAGGAGGGGGTTCTCCTTCAGGAGGTACTCCAACATCTCTCCTCTGCTCACCTCTCTACAACAACTCACATCTTTCCTGTCTTCCTCCTCAGCTCTTGTTTGGTTTTATTCTTTCCTACTTGACTACTGTTGTTTACAGTTTGGGGCAAGTCATAGTCAAGTCAGCACACTGACACACTGACAGCTGTTGTTGCCTGTTGGGCTGCAGTTTGACCTGTTCTGATTGGAGCATATTGTTTTCTGCTAAATGCAGAACCTGTGAGGGTTTCTGGACAATATCTGTCATTGATCTGAGTTCATTGATTTACAATAATAAATATATACATACATTTGCATAAAGCAGCAGATTAGTCCACTCCCATGTTGATAAGAGGATTAAATACTGGACTAATCTCTCTTTAAGGTTCATTTTGAACGGATGAAAAAATGTGTGATTAATTTGTGATTAATCACGATTAACTATTTTAATCGATTGACAGCCGTCGTCTTTTGACTTCCTGTCCTTTTTCTTCCCTCCAGACCAAACTACCCGACAGAAACCCCAGAAGAAGAGTCTGTGATGGAGGACGACGCAGAGCTCACACTCAGCAAAGTAGAGGAGGAGATGATGGTAGGTGTCCCAGCTTTATTTATCTGTATACGTGGTACTCTTCATCCTTAATATTTATTTGTTACTTACAAACTACTACCTGTTTAAATCCAAAGTTATTTTGCCTGTTTTATTATCGATAACATCCATAACATCCATAACATCCATAACATTGATAACATTCAGCCACTAGATGTCTCCCTTCTCCGTTCCATTGCATTCACTTCACAACAAGTGGTTGCCAGTTTGGTGCACATCCTGCATATTTTACGGTGCAGTGAGACTCAGACTGTCATGTCAAGTGATGAATCTTCTCCTGGTAGAGCAGGGCTCAGCGACCTGCGGCTCCGGAGCCACATGTGTCTCTTTAGCTCCTCTCCAGCGGCTCCCTGTGGATTTATACAACAATCAGTGGAAATGAACTGAAACTGTTTTTTGTTTACATTTTCATTTTTATTCATCATTGTTGTAGGTCTATGGTACGACGGAGTGTTAGGGCCACATTAAGGAAAAAATTAATCTGAGATTTAGAGAATAGAGTCAGAATATTATAAAGTAGTAATTTTACGTGTTATTTAATTTTTTTTCTCGTAAAGTTATGACTTTATTCCCATAATATTATGACTTTATTTCTCGTAAAAGTTATGACCTTATTCTCGTAATATTACAACTTTGTTTCTCGTAAACTCACTTTACAGACTTCACAGACATAACTTTCCCAGAAAATTTTTTGTAATATTCCGAGAATTCTGAGGGTTTCTGGACAATATCTGTCATTATGTTGTGTTGTTAATTGATTTATAATAATAAATATATACATACATTTGCATAAAGCAGCATATTTGTCCACTCCCATGTTGATAAGAGGATTAAATACTGGACTAATCTCCCTTTAAGGAACATTTTGAACAGATAAAACAATGTGTGATTAATAGCGATTAAATATTTGAATGGATTGACGGCTCTAATATAAAGATAATAAATGTGATAACGTATTCGCTGCCTGTGTTTTGTTTAAAGCTTGTTGGAACGTCGTTGTGAAAGCTGCTGAGTGAAGGTCATTAACATGTGTTTAATCTCAGGAGGAGCCTGATGATGAGGAGGAGAACGTGATGGACCTGGAGGCCCTGAAGTTACGAACCACTCACGCCGTGAGTTCACCTGGAAATATGATGCATTCAAAGACTCCCTGTGAACTTGAGTTGTGCAACAAGTGTTGGTGTTTGTTTTGTTCTCTGACAGGAAGCAGAGCCGTCCTCCAAACCGGACGAGATTCTGGAGTCGTCGGTTGATGCAGCCGAGTGGAACCTGGAGGTGGAGAGAGTCCTGCCGCAGCTCAAGGTCACCATCAGGACGGACAACAAGGTACAAACTCACCTCTGAGCGCAAGTGAGGGGGAAGCTGAGACTCTAGTGAGGATAAAAAGCAGCAGCCAGGCGTCTCTGTGCAGATAGTGGTGGTAGTAGTTTCCCAGCATGCTCTCTTGTTGTGTTGCTGCTGTTTGACTTGTTGTTTTACTGGTCTCTGGTCTGCAGGACTGGAGGATCCACGTGGACCAGATGCATCAACACAGAGACGGGATCAAGTCCTCGCTCCAAGAGGCCAAGGTGCGTTCACTGACCTGGTTCAGTAGTACTACTGATGTCAGTCTGTGTGTGTCTGGCTCCACCTGCTGTTTCTTATTTTCATTACTAACCAGAAAGAATAATTTCTTCAGTCTCTTCCGGGACATAATCCACTTTTGTCTTGTGGAATACGGCAGAAATGTTCACCTAGAAAGAAGTTCAGGGACTGAAAGTGAAAAGGACAGCAGGCTCCTCCTCAGGAGACACTGAGAACACGCTTTATAACAATCCAGTTGTGTGTCTTCACGGCGTTCTTGCTGCGTCCTCTCGTGTCTCCGCAGAGCTACCTGGACAAACTGCAGGAGGACATCGGTAAGACTCTGGAGAAGGTGAGCAGCAGAGAGAAATACATCAACAACCAGCTGGAGCATCTGATCCAGGAGTACCGCAGCGCTCAGGCCAAACTCAGCCAGGTAAACACCAAAACTGCCCCCAACATCCAGAGGGATGGAGGTACAGAGAGACGACCTCCAGCTCATGGACTGGAGGTTTTAGGAAGGGGAGAATAATCAATTCACAGTGTGGCTGTCACCTCTCTCACATGTGGTCAAACTGTTGGAATATATAAATAATAATTAGATGTTTAAGGAAAAGAAGCAGAAACCTGGTAACAAACCTGTGTTGTCCACCAGGCAAAGGAGCGCTACCAGCAGGCCAGTGGAGGAGTCACTGAGAGGACCAGAGTCCTGGCTGAGGTCAGTGAACGCATCACACCTTCTCACATCACTCTACAGTCTTGTCCATGTGGAGAAACACCTTTAGAGTTTGAACAGAAGACGCTTCAGACTCTCTGTCTTTGGGTTTCTTCTCATTTTACACCTTCTCATCTGTTCTCAGCTGACAGCTGAACTTCCTGAAGTACTGTTTAAAGTACAAGTACCTCGAATTTGTACTTGAGTACACTACTTCGTGTAGTAAATGTGTTTACGGTGTGTTCACATCCAGGAGCGAAGCGAACTCTTCAATGCAAAGAGGGAAATAGATGTGTCATTCGAAGGAGTTGAAATATTTCAACTCGAGTGAGAACTCCTCGTGTCTCTGTGTGGTGGAAGCCTCTCAGCGTTGACATCGTCCTCCTGTCCTCACTGACGTCCTGACGTCGTTGAGTCAGAAATGGAGGATAAATAAATGTTGTGTGTGTCTGTGGTCACCCAGAGCTACGATAGTCCATCATCTCTGTCCAGAGAGCAGAGACCAGACTGTCTCTGGTAGAGACAACAACGTCTCTAGATGATGTCATGTTGAGTGTTGATGGAGCAGCTGCAGAGCCTGGCACTGATCCATCCAGACTCCATTCACAAAACAAGCATTATAAAAGTTGTCTGCTTGTCGTCATGGTAACGGACCTGACAAAGCATGAATTCAGACATTTATACTAATCAGCATCATCATGTAGTTATTTCAGCATCATTTGATCTGTTTATTGATATTAAATACTAGGGATGCACCGATACCAGTATCGGGTATCGGGTCCGATACTGTGCTCATGTACTCGCACTCCCAAAACGGCTCCGATACAGCGACACCGATACCACTTTACAGCAGCATGATGGGCCGGTGGTGCGCCGGCCCTCACTTTCATTGCGCCACGGGGTTTGGCTTGCACCCTCTGACTCGCGCGTGCGTTAGACTCCACGGTCCGTGTTTCAAGACGGGTCGGGTGGATTGCCGATATCGCCACAGACCCCTGGCACCTTTTACGTGGGCCGAACCCCGCCCTGGGGGCACGACGCGGTTGACAGTCGCACCGGGAGCAGGGGCCCCCGTCCTTCCCCGGCGGGGAGAGAGGGTGCAGCAAGCACTTTGTCCACGGCCCCGGGAAGCACTTCACCCCGAGTCTTTCCAAGCCGACCTAGATCCGGTGGCGGCGCACCGCCCCGTATGTGGGACTCCCCAGCCTGCCGTGTGTCTCGCACCCTCCAGCTGGCTGTTAACGAGGGTCTTTTGGCACAGAGAAGTACTCGTATCGGTACTCGGTATCGGCGAGTACCCAAATGAAAGTACTGGTACTCGGTCTGAAAAACAGTGGTATCGGTGCATCCCTAATGAAAGCACAATCTGTTTATTTTGGGTTCATAGCGCAGTAGAAACGTGTGGCTTGCTAGATGCAGTCAGTGTAATAACACTGTATGTGAATACAGCTCGCCGCCGGGTGATGTTATGAATCCAGACACGACGGCGTTTGGTTTTCTGACATATCTCTGACTTCACCAACATGAACAAAGCAGCAACAGTGGTTATTTCTTCCATGGTTGATGGAGGAAATGTTGTCGGTACCTATGGAGACGAGCTCCTCCTCCTGTCCGGCGCGTCTAAAGCGAACGAACACAGATGATACCGCCGGTCCAACTCGCGCTTTTCTGTTTCTGTGTTTCAGATCAGTGAGGAGCTGGAGAAGGTGAAGCAGGAGATGGAGGAGAAAGGCAGCAGCATGTCTGATGGAGGTGATGCTGATGACTGAATCTCTGTTTTAACAGGTTTAGCTTGAAGAAATGAATGAACTGTCTGTGTTTGGTTCTGACCGTCCGTCTGCATTCGTCCTTCAGCTCCGCTGGTGAAGATCAAGCAGGGTTTGACCAAGTTGAAGCAGGAGAACCTTCAGATGGACGTGAGGATCGGCGTCGTGGAGCACACGCTGCTGCAGGCCAAACTCAAAGAGAAGTCCAACATGACACGCGACATGCACGCCACCAACATCCCCGAGCCCGCTGCCGGGCCCTTCGCTTAGTTCACCTCCACGCCGGGCCTTTCTCTTAGTTTACCTTCACGCCAGGCCTTTCTCTTAGTTCTCCTCCACGCTGGGCCCTTCTCTTAGTTTACCTCCACGCCGGGCCCTTCTTTTAGTTCGCATCCAAGCTGGGACCTTCTCTTAGTTACATCCACGCTGGGTCCTTCTCTTAGTTTACCTCCACGCCGGGCATTTCTCTTAGTTCACCTCCATGCTGGGCCCTTCTCTTAGTTTACCTCCACGCCGGGCCTTTCTCTTAGTTCACCTCCACGCTGGGACCTTCTCTTAGTTTACCTCCACGCCGGGCCTTTCTCTTAGTTTACCTCCACACCTGAACTGAAAGTGTTGAATCTCATTACGTTGGATCTTTAAAACTTTCTCAAGTTTCATTTGTAAAGAGAGAAAATGAACTTTCTTTATACTTCAGAAACATTTTGCAGCATTAAGTCATAAAAACTCATGGAGTTGAACAGTTAATCCATTTGGCTTTTGTCCTGAATGTCACTTATTTATTTATTATCTTCATCATTTTTTAATAGTATTTTGATGTTTTCTTGTTTGTATGTACATAAAATAAATTTGAATGCAGATGATAATTTGTGCCTTCAGAAGGTGTTAAAGTGAAATATCTTATTTAAATGTTTATTTGATTTGTTTTGTCCACTAGATGTCAATAAAGCATTTCTGATTCTGATATTTATTTATTTATATGACGTTGGTCCCAAAGCTTGCTGCTGTATTTCTCCCCTCCACCTTAAAGCAGGAGCTTCATTGAGCTGTTAGTGAGACTACAGACAGAGTTCACTCCACCACCGAGGGGGAGGGTGGAGGGGCTGGATTATCTCTCTCATACCGCTCCTCTTTCTGGAATGAACCAGAGCCTGAAAACCCCTCCCTCCTCTTCCTCCTCTCCCTCCTCTCCCTCCTCTCCCTCCTCTCCCTCCTCTCAAACACACCAGCTGCACTCGGTCCTCTTATTTCCTCGTTCCCTCCCCTTCAGATCTACAGTTTTGGAGATGGGTGTAACCGACATGGTGGTGCAGTGAGAGCTGACAGGCTGCATTCAGTCACATGTTGTTTAGATCAGAGCTCAAACGAGTTTCACTTCTCAGGAAGTGAGACTCGGACAGTCGTCGTCTCTGAGAGGTGAAATGGCGCAGCAAGGAGTTCAGCTGGACCACGAAAGGTTCTCTTGTTCCATCTGTCAGGATCTACTGAAGGATGCGGTGACTACTTCCTGTGGACACAGCTACTGCATGAACTGTATTAAAGGCTTCTGGGACGGAGAGGATGAGAAGAAGATCTACAGCTGCCCTCAGTGTAGGCAGACCTTCACACCGAGGCCTGTCCTGATGAAAAACACCATCATATCAGATTTAGTGGAGGAGCTGAAGAAGACTGGACTCCAAGCTGCTCCTGCTGATCACTGCTATGCTGGACCTGAAGATGTGGCCTGTGATTTCTGCACTGGGAGGAAACTGAAAGCCTTCAAGTCCTGTCTGGTGTGTCTGGCCTCTTACTGTGAAAAACACCTCCAGCCTCATTATGATGTGGCTCCATTAAAGAAACACAAGCTGGTGGAGCCCTCCAAGAAGCTCCAGGAGAACATCTGCTCTCGTCACGACGAGGTGATGAAGATTTTCTGTTGTACTGATCGGCAGTGTATCTGTTATCTCTGCTTAATGGATGAACATAAAGGCCACGACACCGTCTCAGCAGAAAGGACCGAGAGGCAGAGAGAGCTGGAGGTGAGTCGACTCAACATCCAGCAGAGGATCCAGGACCGAGAGAAAGATGTGAAGCTGCTCCAACAGGAGGTGGAGGCTGTCAATCGCTCTGCTGATAAAGCAGTGGAGGACAGTGAGAAGATCTTCACCGAGCTGATCCGTCTCATGGAGAAAAGAAGCTGTGATGTGAAGCAGCAGGTCAGATCCCAGCAGGAAACCGAAGTGAGTCGAGTCAAAGAGCTTCAGGAGAA